>JASEVX010000006.1:55520662-55696847 GCA_031761405.1 Serripes groenlandicus | reverse complement strand
CTTTTGTCGCAACAGCAGTAGGTTGCATTTTTAGCAATAATCACATTATCCACAATGTTTTGAGTAGTCAACCTTACGTCGCCTCTATCAGTGAAAGCGTTAAGCGAACGATCTCAAGCCCTGTATATCAACTTTGTTCCCACAATTATACCGCCTGCGCAGCAGACGACTATATGAAGAAAATGATGATAAATGTAACCACTGCTTATAATGGTGTAATTAGTGTATAACTTATGATGTACAATCTTTCACTTTTGTCGTTATTACACTTAGACATGTCCAAACAAAACGTGTCTATGGAAACATATCCTTATACTATGTATTATATTTTTTCAAGATACTTGTAGTAGTCTTATTCGTATTTATTATATGTTTTTGCGTATTTATTATATGTTTTTGCGTATTTATTATATCCTTTTGCGTATTTTTTATATGTTTTTTCGTATTTATTATATGTGATTTCGTATTTATTATATGTTTTTTCGTATTTATTATATGTTTTTGCGTATTTATTATATGTTTTTGCGTATTTATTATATGTTTTTGCGTATTTTTTTATATGTTTTACCACATCATAATACGTTCTATCTTAACCCTTTCCCATAATCACACGTCTGCAGGCTCCAAAACTATAAAAGATTAATCTGTGCTTAGAATTTGTGCTCAAGTATCTGATTGGTCAGAAGCAAATTCGCTCTCCAAATTGACCAATCAGAAACCTTTTTTGTAGCATGGAGATAATTTCTGAGCACTGAGAACGTTTTCAGAGTTTTATAATTTCGAACCCTGAAACAGTGGTTAAGCATCCATGAGGCAGAGATCGAGAGAGGGGCATAGAAGGTGAAGGATCTTGAATCATAATCCACACATACTAAATATATATTTTTAAAAAATAAGGGAAATACTGTTTATATATTGTGAACTTGAAAAGCGAAACATGTTCTGTTAATTTAACAAATAAAGTTTAAGGCACAACCAATTTCTTTAATCATTTAAGCACTTTATAAAGGTAAGCTGTCAATAAAAGCATCGTCCCGTTTTAAATGTGTTGTTAAACAGCGGATTGTTGTAAAATACATTATGAATACATCTCAAATTCAAATTTATCGAAACTGTTTTATTTTCGGTACAAAACCACTTGATAAGCATTTATAAAGAAACATGGCTTACAGAAAACCTATTCTATGCGTTCCTAATCTAGTTCAATGTTTACCTTTCGCAGTGAATTTTCCCCATTCTTTTGATGAAAAGAAACCTTTTATAAACCGCGTCGTTACAAATGAACATTTGACGCTCATTTTGAATTTTAAAACAAATATGTTTCCCTGATACAGACAGCATATAACCTGTGAAAACGTAGTTGGAAAAGGAGAAATACTAAATACGAGAACTGTCCTCTTTCTCACTACGTTTTAGACTTTGTATCTATGGTATTGTCCTTTTTTTTAGGATGCTGTATTTGATTCGTTATATGAGATTTCAAAGCAGACGAAACCAGAAGAAATTAATATCCAGACAGGAATCCTCGGTGTACACTATAGCCCCTTTCCAACATACAGCAAATCTGCAGCAGACGACTTTGAAACATCCTCCTGAAAATAAGGAAACTATCGAGCAAACAGAGTTATTGCTGATATTGAGTAATGTCACCTTTTGTCACAATGTTTTTTAAAGGCGACTATTGCAGATGCGTCAACATACGGTCTGTATTAGGGAAAGGGTTAACTGGCTTATTCTTTCGCTGAAAAAGAAAAACAATAACACGAAAAGCTAGCAGTGTGCTCCAACTGATTAAATACGTACGGACTGTTATGCTGAAGACACTGTGGTGTTAACCATAAACCAGCTAACCATAAATAACATGACATAACATACACTTTATTCACCCAGAGTAGCGGTTACATTATACATGGGTACCATTACGTTGTGCAGCATTTGCGATCAATGTACTCCAGGATCAACCATCACGCTTGTGCCGTACAATCTTGATCCACACTGTCTGTCCCCTACTCATTCCTAAATTATTAGTACAGAACATCCGTAAGGATGCAATAAGACTGCAATACGCTGTTACGGATGCAAAAGGAGGAAATACGTTAAAGGGACCTTATATAGATGACGGAGCCCCGTGTATTATGTAGGCCCCGGGACCGACACACCCGCCTTACTGTCGTATCTACGCCGATGAAAGCAACATCATTCATGTTCACAAAAAAATATTGTTTACTTTAACTTTCAATCCTTTCAGTAAATGTGATCCGCTTCAAACGATTTGGAGTCTCAGTGAATATAAAGTAAAGTGCAGATTCAGATCAACCTGTATAATCCTAACAGTCACACCAGAGCCTTCACTGTCCGTCTACATTGATAACTTACTAGAAGTGTAGCTCCCACGAGTTTAACGACATTGCACCTCCATATGATCCCGTTACGGAGACACCTTTAGACCCCCAACATCGCAGGACTTTTACTCCGCATTTGTAGTTTCCAATTTTAACTCGTTCAGCGCCGAATTGTTTAACCCTTTTCCTCATACGACAATTCTGCAGCAGACGACTTTGAACGTATTGTATCAAAACATAGAAAATCTCTATAATTGAATGGATAATCTATGACTAAATGTGGAAAACATTGTGACAAAAGGAGAAATTGCACGTTTTGTGCAATTCCTTCTTTTGTCACTATGTTTTCAAAAAGCCGTCTGCTGCAGAGGCGTCGGAAAGCGTCTATATGAGGGAAGAATTAAAGTAGACTTTCCAGGTTCAAAATCGGGCGTCTTCATTTCTGATGTTAGAAGAGTTTTTGAATATGTTGATAACTCAACTCTCAATATTGCAATTAGCGCTGAAAGAGTTAATTCTTTTACGAATACGTGCGACAAAGGACGCAAATATACGCTAGAACGTAAATGGTTGGGTGGCACATGTATCCGAAACAATGGTCCATTCAGATAGTATACCGAGCAGGGTGGTCGGTCCATGGTTGTTAAGGTGTTGTGACATAATACATAGCGCATAAAGCTAACTTATGCCTAGCATTCTGATTGTTTGTGTCTCCAAAGTTGACAAATTGCACATACGCTTAAATTCTCAGCCATGCTTTGTTTCTTAGCGTCCTGAAGCTATGTTTACACCTTGTTGCGTAGCGTTAACGGTCGTACGACGGATTTGGCGAAATAAAAATGATCCTGTTATGAAAGTCGTTTTCGCTGCTGCTCGAGGCTCTGTCGAAATGAAGATACACTGAATATAGAGCGGAATAAACTCACAATGACTGGACAACTAAAGGACGAAAAATACCGGACACGGTAGCGGACACAACCGTACGAGAGACGGACAAGAACCGGGCAAAAGGTGAGTGGAATGCATTAGGAACTTACACAACATATTTTCGAACATGATGTATATTCTTGAGGTTTGAGTTTGCTCTGCATTCCCTCTCTCCAAGATGCAAAATGGCACGCAGGAAGACTGTCAGTGGCGACAGTATATCACATGAGGCTTCCGCCTCAAGAAAATGCAGTTTTAGTCCTAGAAGAAAATGCACGTTCAGAAGAACCAGAAGCCAATGTTGAGCCACATGACGAAGCAATGTCTGACCCTGAAGGATCTCTACATGGTTAAGCAGGCTCTCCCAGCCCAAGTCGTGCATCGGGTTTCATCTCTATCAACGCACAAGTTAAGTAAGACGAAGTCAAAGAAGAAGATCACGAATACGTGTTGCCTCCGTGAAGAGAAGGAGCAATTCCTGAAATGGATTGAGGAGCATCCCTGCCTTTAGAATCTTCAAACAAACGTCGCTGTCTTTTACTGAATCGGCGAAGACCTGTTTACATGTACGAACAATTACACATCAGTATATATGTTAATACATGTCACGTACAATTACTCGAAAGTCGTAAATTTTGATCCAAGTACCAAAGCTGTTATACATCAGTTCCACGCGTTCCTTGTCAGGTTATTGTCTGTTGATCTTTGTCCGGCATTTGTCCCGTTTACAGGTTACATGTCATGTAGTAGTCCGGACATCAACGGGATCGAACAGTCATATACACGACGAGGAACACACGCACTCCGAACAAAACGTAACCCTTGTAAACAACAGCAGTACATTAAGCTGGCGCCTTTGGTTTCAAGGAAAGCACTTGCCGAATAAGAAAAAGACAAGAAAAGCGTGCGATGATGGAGAAAAGTATTGACAAGTGTGCGCTCTGTCCGACGCCCGTTTATGCTATCCGGCAAGGTGTGCAAGCAGGGGCGTAGCTTTGCAATAACCAATGTGTAGGCCGTCTCGTGAGAAAATCAACATTGTGGACTCTGCGTAAAGTATCCACTTCCACAACCATCAATCACATGTTGATTGTATATGCAACAATGTGAGAGCGACTTAAAGTTATCTGAGCAGTGGTGTAACATAAGCAATTAATGGCATGCGACGCAGAAGGAAACGCGTATAAATTTTCAGTCGGGTATGTGGAAAAGGCAGCCAATTGCCTTAGAATTATGGAATTCTGAGCTTAAATGAGAGAAAGCCAAGAAACGTCTAGGTCAGTAAACTGGCGTTGAACCAACGGCAAACAATAAATCATATTTAAAACATATTTTGATTCCAAATTGATCTACGTAGACATGCAGAACGTTTAACGGTGGAATTTCCTGCATGTTCATACATAAATGCATTGGGCTTAACCCTTTCGCGCACACAGAAGTTGTTCAGCAACATTCGAGTTCGGAAAACATGTGGAATTGCTCGTGATGAGTAATTTCTCCTTTGGCAATAACGTTTTCAACTCTTTTAATAATAATTCTTTCATTCATAGAAATGTTCCATATTTCTGTCCAGATGTGTCAAAGCGGCCTGCTGCAGATGTGTTGTAAATGAGAAAGGGTTTACTTTCAATGCAACACATCTAGCTAGAACACGTGAACTTCCTCAGTAAATTGTTTTGGAAGTGAAGAACAAATATCCCCTGAAAGAGCAAACCGTCTACTATATGTCTTACATGTATTTTATGAGTTTTCCCTATGTAAATAACCGAAATATATAACTTCGATATTGGATTTATAGTTTTAAAATGAAAACATAATTTTAAGGAGACAAAGTTCTGTTTTGAGCAATTTCTCAGTTTTCATTTCTTAAAGTATTTTTAAAAGTCATCTGTTGCAGCGTTACACAGTCCGGCTGTATAAAAGAGGTTTAGAAATAAGCGAAGGGATATTTGACGTGACATAACGTAACAAATATCATAACGGTAATATAGCGTGCACAGAACAATCTTCAAACACCGCAACAAAGTGCGGCAGCTTGTACAACCAAATCCGTAATGTTCCCCAATGGACACTATTCAAATTTCCTTTAACTGGTTAACCCTTTCCCTGATACAGATGAGTTTTAACGTTTTATGCATCAAGCGTCTTAAAAATTAAAAAAATAAAAACATTTAGGGAAATTAGGAACATGCTCATGTACTTTCATATCTGTATTATGATTACATATTTCTAGAGGAACACGTGTTGCATTTCGTTTCCATGGATATGTTTTGAAGGCAGACGACTCTTAAACTAGCCTCAACAGGGAACAAGTTGAAATCACACAATCGGCATGTACTATCATGTAGTTGGGCCTCTCTATGAACATAAATGCCGACGTTCGGGGACTCTCCGATCAGTGAAGATCTAGATCCACCTGCGTCTACGTGCCGTCGGATCAGGACCTTCGCTGTTCCCTTATTAGTCAGACAAACCTCATTGAAGCTTCTGGCAGACGGTCCTTCTTAAACCCTACTAAACAAGTATGTTTGACATTTTGGTCGTTATTATCATTAGTTGTAAAACCCTCCAAATTCCGTTATTGTGTATTGTCTGGCACACTGCGCCTGTGTTGGACCATTTTGAATTAGTCATGAGATATGTTACATTACCACACGAATTCACTGTGGAGCTTGAGTCGTCTGGTGTTTAAACAGTCTAGGAAAAATATGTAACCTTCGAGGAAATGAGTGTATCAATATGATACAAAACTGAAAACATTAAAGAGAAATAAGATAAATGATAATTTGGTATGCTATTCACGCGACATTTTCAAATGTTGTCTTTTGCTAAGGCTTCAAAAGGGTCGTCTTTATAAGAGGGAATGTTAATAAAGTTGACAATATATCAAAGGTATACAGAATGAATACTTAAAGCGCACTATCAGTAACGCTTTCTCGGGTACAAATAATAAAATCGCACCAGAAATAGGAAGTCTTGCATCAGTCGACTTGTGTAAATATGAAGAATTGGCCTACGATAAGCAGTTTCTTCAATGCCCACGCCCTTCCTTGTTACTCTTGCTACTTTATTGGTGTCACACGTTCGTGTCCGATGATTTCGAAGCATCGTCCTCAAGATTGTTATAATAGGAAATGGGGTTCATTTATATAAGATTCGTTATTTTGAAAATATCGATATGCCCTTCCATTTCTGCAAAGCATCTTTCAGCAAATGCAATTATTTCAGAATGTTGATAAATCCTTAACTAACTATGTTAAAACTCCACTGCAAATATATTTCTAAAACATGTAGGCAGTGGTACGGTGGTAGAGCGTCGGCCTTTCGTATTAAAAATCCCCTGTTCGAATCCCGTGATGAGCGAGTTCTGCCTTTCGGATTTTTCCGCGCAAAAGGTTAAGTCTCTTAGAAGTATGGCTATATACTGAAAGCTTGTTTCACAGTCGATTTAAAATAAATAAATTCAAACTTAAAATAAAGAGCAATTTAATACTTTAATGTAACAGTAAAAATAATGCTCTTTTCACAGGGACAAAAAACTGCTGAACTGCATTTATTTGGTTAAGCGTTAAACGCACTTTTCTAATTAATAATCGTTGCAGAATATTACACTGAAATAATAGAATCCATTCACTTTATATATTTTCGAGGAAAACTCGGCGTCGATAAACCTGATACTCGCTTCCTTTGATTAGATCGTAATTCTTCTACCAATCACATACTTGATGTATTAAATTTAATTTAACGCTTTCCCACTTATATACGCTTTATTGCACCTCCGCAGCAGACGAATTTTGAGAGCTTTATGGTAAATAAAGAAATTGCTCATGGTGAGCAATTTCTCCATTTGCCACAATGTTTTGAACTTTATTCAATAATAATACTTTACTTTGTAGAGATTTTCCATATTATTGTCTAGAGATTTTCCATATTATTGTCTAGAGATTTTTCCATATTATTGTCTAGAGATTTTCCATATTATTGTATAGAGATTTTCCATATTATTGTCTATCATTATCATTTTGAGCTATTCCTTCCTATTCCCCTATATTTTCAAAATCCGTTAGTTGCATAGGCGTCATATGTCAACTGTATCGGGTAAAGAACTAACACTTCCTGAGATATAGTCGACTGTAGAAGGTTCTGCAGAAAACGACTTTTGGAAACATTGATGAAAAGGAAGCTGTTAGTATGTGTGGACCATTGTTAAAGTTGAATTACACACTGCTTTAAGTTTCAAAGGCATTATTTCATCTGTTCAGAATTTAATCTTTTTTCTTCTGATGTTTATAAGCTGTAATTTCAGAAACATAAGGAAATGAGAAAATAGTTGGTTTTCATGGGTTTGTATTTAAAGGACTGAATATGCAAAACTATTTTTAATCTTTCACAAGCTTTGGTTTTAATTTAATGCTTTCCGTTATTTCAACTTGTAAATTTTATTGCAAATTGATTGTATGTCAGCTATGAAACAAGATGAAAATGTCCCGTTTTTAATACTTTAACCTTTTCCCACACATAAACAAAAATCAGCAGCAGACGACTGTGAAAATCTCTATAAATGACACTTTTAATGATTGAATAGTGTTGAAAACATTGTGGCAAATAGAGAAATTGCTCACTTTGAGCAATTCCTTCCTTGGTAACAATATTTTCAGAGTTGTCTGCTGAAGAGGCTACAGTAAGCGTCTATATGTGGAAAAGGGTTAAACGGATACCGTAAGAAGCTTATTACGTTCACTCTCATTTAATTCCTGCTGTAGTTTTATGAGTTTGATGTTCATGAGTATTATCATAGCGTAAAGGGTTGGTGAAGTAACTATGTCGAGGGCTTGGCGTGAAACGGTTGTAACTAAAAACCTATTTTGAAAACCCTGGTTTAGGGGCAATTTTGACCCCTTTGTAAACAATGCAAATTTAGGTGCCATTGCTCAGAACGAGCAATGGCACCTAAATTTCCATTGTTAACCAAGAAAAATGATTTAACGCTTATGAAGACTTTATGGCCAGGTGACTAAAATTGGTAAAAAAATACCGATTTTAGTTACAACTGTTTCACATCAAGCCCTCGATATGCTCGATTGATTGTTTAGTGTATCACGCCGCTTTCAAGACCAGGTATTGGCACTAACAGCCTGATGTTGGTCTACAATGGACGCTAAACGCAAAGTCACGAAGGTTGGGTCTATAACTTTTTAAATAATGCATTTAGTTCACCATTAATATGTTAATGTTGTCATATCGAGTGTTTATGATTAAAGATAATGAGGTTATAAATAATATTTGATTACAAGTCAAGGTCCTTTCCTATTATGAATACAATTATATAACTTCTGAGCACCATTTTGATAATGTCTGTTATTGATACAGCAAAAATGCAATGCAAAAACAAATTAAATTCTGGGAGTCGTTCAAAATTCACTGTCAATGTCATACGATCAAACAGTTTGATATCACTAGATCAATCCGTTTACAAGGAAATCCCTTATCTCGTCAGGTGAGGTCGAAAGGAAGGGATTCTGTCTGCAACAGGGGAGTATGAAAACATTGAGTAAGACATATGGAACCTCTACTAACGAAGGAACACTAATGGTTTAAAGTTGAAGACATTTTAGAAAAAGGAGATATTTGCTCATTATTTTTGTATAATTGTTTTCAAAAGCCGTCTGCTGCAGAAGTATGAGAACGTTCCTGTATGTGGGCATGGGTTAATGCACTCATACGACAGTTACTTGTTAAAATATAATTACTATTCTAACCAGAATGCAATTACACTCCCCCTTAGTGTAGTCAAAACACTCATCTGAACCTTCTGCACAGTTGAATTGATTACAATTATAATAAAAATAAAAATAATAATGAAAATAAAAAGGAAAATGATATTAAATTTATTTGGCTATATGTATTTTAAGTATGTTATAATATATTAATAGGCTGAATGAACTAATTAAATTTGATTTATGAATTCATTGTACATCTGTTTATTGTGGTTTTACGCCGTGTTCAACACTGTTTCAGTTATATCAGGGCTACAATTCATTTATTCACGAACCCTGGGTAAACAAACCTGTCCTAGGCTAGGGTATGTGCCTTGCCCAAGGGCACTCCACAATGACCGCCGTGTCGCTACTGGGGATCGAACCCGGTTCCTGTAACCACTCGGCCACGACGGATACCTTATCATACAATCTGCATTGATATATAAATATATTGACACTACGTAGTTCGACTATGTCAGTAAATCTTTTGCAATCAAGAAAATACTCGTTTTTACATTAAAGCTTAATGTTAGCCTATCACCAATATGAACACACCAGAGTAGAACAGAAGTTTTATTCATAGACTTGAACATATATGGTCCATCATCAAGTTAATTACCATGTTTATGTACATGCGAGAAAAGAAACATACAATTTTCCCCAATATTATGGTGATTAAACAATGTATTGTCCTGCAAGGAGGACAATGGTTTTATTCAAGGAATATAATATATCATACATCATATCGGACGTCAAAAACGTAATATTTCTCAATACATTTGGCGAATTTAACATAGAAATAAATTTGCACACGTTAGGATGTCTGTAATTCATTTTCTTGCAATACATCTTTCTAAGTTATTGCTTAACATGAATATGTATACCATTTTAGCCCGGATGATACTTATCATTGAAACACACTTATTTACGCGCAAGAAATTCTCCCTGACTATGACACACCCCAGGATGAGTTCAGTTAAAGGAAGTAATGAAAGCATGTTGAAATCACTTCCTTTTTGGAAGTAGTTTTCGTGCGCATGTCAATGGGTTGAGAAACTGAAACACGACACTGATGCACACTCCCAAACCCTTAATTTGTACTCTCTCGTCTTCAGTTCGTCATCAATTCTTTACAGTGCACAAGACATGTATATATGTCTGGCTATGAGAAACTTCAACCCGACTATTGAATTATACGTCTTAAAACACCGTATACTGTTCACATAGGTCTCCCTTTCCCACACAAAGCAAATCTGCAGTAGACAGCTTTGAAAACATAGCGATACAATCATGAAACATCTCCATGAGAGTTTTAAAATAATAAAAAGAGTTGAAAACCTTGTGGCAAAAGGGGAAATTGCTCATCTTGAGCAATTTCTCCTTTGTAGCAATGTTTTCAAAAGTATGATGCAGAATAGGCGTTAGATATCATCTGTATGTGGGAAAGGGTTAACACAATTAGTATCTTTTTTTTTTGCTTTTTTATACTATAATATGCTCAACCATAATGTGCTAAACGTTTACATTTCTTACTTCGTTTGTGTTACAAAGTGAAAAAACTCCAAGGGCAAATGTAATAATAAAGAGTTCAAAACCTCGCCACGTCGGTTAGGTGAAGACGGTAAGAGAAGGATTGATCACAGGCCATCGCTGGTCTACAATCATCCACAATTCACAGATTAAGATTTGCCTACACGAGGATGATTCACAGTTTTTGCTATAGATTGGTTCAGAATAATAGAATAAGCGTAGAAGACAACACATTGTCACTTCCGTGAGAGTTTGAATTGCTTTAAACATTGGACTGCTAGAACCCAGTGTGTGTAGCCTCCGCCATCAGTGCCCTCCACGAGAGTATGAATTGCTTTAACCATTGGACTGCTAGAAACCAGTGTGTGAAGCCTCCATTGGACTGCTAGAACCCAGTGTGTGAAGTCTCCATTGGACTGCTAGAACCCAGTGTGTGAAGCCTCCATTGGACTACTAGAACCCAGTGTGTGAAGCCTCCACTGGACTGCTAGAACCCAGTGTGTGAAGTCTCCATTGGACTGCTAGAACCCAGTGTGTGAAGCCTCCACTGGACTGCTAGAGCCCAGTGTGTGAAGTCTCCATTGGACTGCTAGAGCCCAGTGTGTGAAGCCTCAATTGGACTGCTAGAACCCAGTGTGTTAATCCTCCATTGGACTGCTAGAACCCAGTGTGTGAAGCCTCCGCCACCAGTGTAGAGCAAGACAATCCGGCGAATCCGCCCTGTCTGACAAGGTTCTTTTTTTATTGCTACCCAACAAAACATTTTTCTCTTGGTATTCCTCAAAATAACTATGGACTCTTGGACTCTCCCATATTCAATGCTGGACAAGTCCAATTTAAAAGTTCAGCCTTGAAAAGGTTGGAGCTGGAGAAATGCATAAAACCGGAGCCATCTGCAACTAAATATTGCCTCATCTACAGCAATATCTCGTCATATGCAGCAGACGACTGTTAAAAACATTTCTGAAAAAAAAGTATATTCAAAGTGACAAAATGCAATTTCATAATATCCCACAATTACTCCCTGTTATTCAAGGTCAAGTTCTTTATTTGCGTAACAATGTATGTAGTCAAACCTGTGTTTAGAGACCGACCACCCATGGGAATTGAACAATCTGGTCTTTGCTCACAGGTTGTCTTTTATTTATACATAAAATGAGTATTTGGGAAACTAAAAGTATGGTCTCTATAGACAGGGAATTGCTATTCCAAGGTGGTCTTAACACAGGTAGATTGGTTATTTTGTAAACTATAATAGCAGCTTATTCAGATTTGTATACGACTATAATAAACAATCCTCGTTAGGGGTATGGAGCATTTTCTCCATTTGCCAAATTGTTTTCAAATCAGTTTAATAACAGTTGTTCTTTCAATCATAGACAGTTTCCATATTTTTACTAAATTGTTCTCAAAGTCGGCTGCTGCACTTCTGCTGAATATGAAAATGACGGTTAACAATCCAAAACTGATGAGATCGAATCCCCTGTTCAACAAGCGGTCATTCATTCCAACCGTGTACAAAGGAATATCATATGCCATTTTCTTCATTATTAAAGAAGTTTGCAGGAGTTGTTCACGCGCATCCATTAACCCTTTCCCTCATATAGACACTTTCTCGGACGCCTCTGCAGCAGACGGCTTTTTGAAAACATAGTGACAAAAGAAGAAATTGCACAAAACGTGCAATTTCTCCTTTTGCCACAATGCTTTCCACTTTTGTTCATATGTTATCCATTCAATTATGGAGATTGTCTATGTTTTGACAAAATACGTTCAAAGTCGTCTGCTGCAGAATTGTCGTATGAGGGAAAGGGTTAAATGCATTCCTTTCCGTTCCTTTCCGCTCATTTGTAACTTGTTGCTCTTTTTTTATTATTGCAAGTAGCAATCGTATCTGATAGAAATGAAAACACTATGTCAGAAATGTTCTAGATATGTTTGTGAATCCGTGAGCAATGTTAGATCAGCATCGCTTCCGAGCAGACTGCGCAGCTATTCAGACCGAAAATCGCACCACGGTGATTTTGTTGTAGCAAAACCTATGTGAACACGGCCAACGTTTTACCGTTGAAGAATGGTACCGATGAACTCGAGGGTCCTTGTCACTGTCATACGGTCGATGCGCCATAAAACAATATACATTCATTCATTCATTCACTGTCATACGGCTGTACTAGGTGTTAAACCCTAATCAATGAATCGACAATATTTGAAAATATTCAGTATTAACCCTTTCCCACATACAACACTTCTACCACAGACAGATGACTAAATCTCTATAGATGACGGTATCATTTCTGAAAAAAGTAAGAAAACTTTTGACAGAAGGGAAAATTGTTCCTTTTGAGCAATTTCTGCTTACGCCACAATGTTCTAAAAAGTCGTCTGTTGCAGAGACGTCAGAAAGCGAATCTATGTTGGAAATGCTTAAGAAACTGTACGAAAAGCGAGATATGTCCTATTTTACCTATCTGGCTGAAATGTTTTTACCTAGCTTTATTGTACTGTGACAGGCCAGTTAGTACAGAGTGTCAAAGAAATATTCTGTTGTTCGTGAGAAACAGTGATCCGTCTTTCAAACAACATGTTTAAAATCACAATATCGTCGACATTATTCCAACAAAACGTAATTACGACATTTAACATGTTGAAACGCCGTATGGGAATTATGTCATCTCCGTGAAAGAACCAGTTAAACTACATCGGGATCAGCTGGTGGGAATTCCGCCTTTTCCATGCCAGAATTAGTAAAACTGCATCATGCTCAGCTGTTAAATACAATCATGTAGAAATGGTTGCAGAGAAAATCGTAAGACGCCTTAATGACGGAAGCAGAGCGGGACTTTATGTCTGCGCATGTCTGCATCTGAATCGATCAGAAGCTTGATTTGATCATGAAAAGTAGAGAATTTCATCGCGTGAGTGTTGAGTTATGGCAGAGATCAAACGGTAACTTAGCCAGCTAAATCTGACATTTATGTGTGCCCCTAAAGGCCTTATGCTAACGGTCTGGTCTGGAATAGAAACATATATGGTAAAACATTGATATATATCTGGCAGGGGATTTATGCATGGTTTGGTTCCTCAGAGACATTATCACGTGACAATATACGAATTTGAACCGGACTGAATTGACTGACACACACGTGGACTTGAATCTTAGAGATTGTACATGTTGAGGGGTTTGGTGAAAGGAATGGTCTTTATAAGCTTACTTACCTATGAAATGGTAGTTCGTCCATAATAATCATTTCTTTTATTGTTTTCAACTATTTTTGTCTCTCAGTTTGTTCTATCAGGTTGTTTGTTCACTAAGTCGCTTCCCTACAGACAATTTGAGAAATAAAAGCAAGCCAGGTTTACAAGTAATTAAAGCTTTTTACTTAAACAGGGATACATCTTTAAAACTATATTCAGTACTTAAAGAGTATTACATCAGGATTGAAGATGTTAGGCATACAGCATGAGAACAACGCTTATAACATTTTCTTAAAGTTAACATAATTAGAAAACTCTAAGGGACAATTTATACTATTGTAAAACATTTATATTGAAGTCACATAAAAGTATGATCAGAAAATATGGTCAGAAAACACGGGATTTAATCATGTGGTTTGGCACATGGTGTGCGAGTGGTTTTCAACATTCTTTTCATGTTGGTTATCTGTCGGTTTCGCTCTTATTGAAATCAAACGAAATGTACAGGATGCATCTACGACTGATAGAGTTTTCTCGCATCAAATTGGGTGTGAAAAATTGGCATGCATCTTTTTTACAGTGTTGTTCTTAGTGCAATCGGTTAATTGTGTTCGGCACTTCTTTTGTAGACTAGATTGTTATATTAAGAAATCATATGCAGAAAGCACTATTCAATACACATATCGTCTTATTACATATTTTAGGAGTGTGCTATTGATTGTTATTTCAAGAAACTAATTATAATTACCAAAAATAGTGTTACAATGGTGTATGTACACACACTTGTTTGAACGATTCAAAATTAGACCTATAATGTTAAGGATAACACTCTTTGAAAAACTGGTTCGTTCCTAAAACATATGCATCCGTAAAAAATGTAGATATCGTTTGCTTTGTGATTTTCTTTGGTCTTGAAGATTGTGCGCGTTCCTTTGTATACCTTTTTTTCTTTTTAAGTTCTTTTGTTTTGAAATTTATATCAGATTTATTCAGAATTGTGTTAATAACGCGAATGGCGTCATTTCCAAGAAAATATTACTGGTGTTTTTCGAATTTAAAACATAATACATTACTATTCAGGAAACTTGTAAACACGTTACGATGTTCTTGGTTTGTTTGTATAGTGCTTTAAGCTGCTTTTAACAATACTCCATTTATATTACATTTTCTGTGTAAGTAACCATTGGTCCATGTATCATGACACCAGCAGGGGCGTGGCTCCCTTTAGGCACTGTAGGCACGTGCCTACACATTTTGTCTAATTTCGATACACATCCGCGTAATGTATCGACCAGATCAGCCTGCGCTGTCCGCGCAGACTGACACATTCCGTCTAAGTGAGAATAGATAGAGTAGTGATTCCTAAAACAGAAAATCCACAGGAGACGAAAAGTGTATATCCGGGTACACCTGTGTGGCAAGCTTAGGCTGATCCGGGTCGATACTTAACGCAGAGTCCACAATGTTGATTTTCTCACGAGACGGCCTTCGCATTGATTATTGCAAAGCTACGCCCCTGACCAGCGAGTCAGTCATCATACTAAACCCATCATGAGCGCCAAGGAGCGAAAGCCATTACTCTCCCTGGTGATCTTAGTAGTCAATGTCTAAAACTCGATTTGAAAGGAAAGAAGTCAACATGATATATTTGAGTCGTTTGCTTTGATAATATGTGATAAAATGTTCTGGGAAGTATACTTTTGATAAAAAGTTGTTTATGTTGTAAATCCAGAAAATGTTAGAGTTAACCCTTTCACACAAGCAACAAATCTGTAGCAGAAAAAACTTAATTAAAGTTTGAAAATTGAATAGAGTTGAAAACATCCTGATAAAACCAGATACTCTTCAATATAAGCACTTTTCTGCTTTTCCAACATTGTTTTTAAAAGTCGTCTGCTGCAGAGGTGTCCGACAGCGTCTGTTTATAGGAAAATGTTAAGCAAGTTCTACCTTTCCTCAATGAACAATTGCCTAATAGACTTCAGAAGGCCTTTATAATAAGGGAATCTGTTACAGGTGTAACGTAGGTTTATTTCGGAGTATGTATGTAAGTAAATTACAGTTTTAGGTAACTCAATACAAATAAGGAGTTATAATCGAGTTTGCGTATCATATAAAAACACATATCAGATACTGTGAGCCTCATTGAATGGTTCGACTTCATTTATACTTTTTTACCACTGTGCGTCTCAATGAATGGTTTGACATCATTTATACTTATTTACCGCTGTGCGCCTCAATGAATGGTTCGACTTCATTTATACCTATTTACCACTGTGCGCCTCAATGAATGGTTCGACTTCATTTATACTTATTTACCACTGTGCGCCTCAATGAATGGTTCGACTTCATTTATACTTATTTACCGCTGTGAGCCTCAATGAATGGTTCGACTTCATTTATACTTTTTTACCACTGTGCGCCTCAATGAATGGTTCGACTTCATTTATACCTATTTACCGCTGTGCGCCTCAATGAATGGTTCGACTTCATTTATACCTATTTACCACTGTGCGCCTCAATGAATGGTTCGACTTCATTTATACTTATTTACCACTGTGCGCCTCAATGAATGGTTCGACTTCATTTATACTTATTTACCGCTGTGAGCCTCAATGAATGGTTCGACTTCATTTATACTTTTTTACCACTGTGCGCCTCAATGAATGGTTCGACTTCATTTATACCTATTTACCGCTGTGCCCCTCAATGAATGGTTCGACTTCATTTATACTTATTTACCGCTGTGCCCCTCAATGAATGGTTCGACTTCATTTATACTTATTTTCCGCTGTGCCCTTAAAAGAATGGTTCGACTTCATTTATACTTATTTACCGCTGTTAACGCTTTCCCTCATATAGACGCTTTCTGACGCCTCTGCAGCAGACGGCTTTTTGAAAACATAGTGACAAAAGAAGAAATTGCACAAAACATGCAATTTCTCCTTTTGCCACAATGTTTTTAACTTTTTGTCATAGGTTATCCATTCAATTCTGGAGATTTTCTATGTTTTGACAAAATACGTTCAAAGTCGTCTGCTGCAGAATTATCATGCTGAATCCCTGATACTAGTATAACCGTAGACATCAGTGGTACAATGGTTTATATCGGAGGACGGCTTCTCGTTTTAAAGGTTCCATTTCGAATCCCATGATGAGTTGTTTCTGCCTTTGACAGTTTTCAACACAAACGACGTCGTAACTGGTTTGGTCTCCAGCAAGCAGACATCACGCACGATAAACATTAAAGCTGAAAGCTTGTTTTGCAATGAATGTGAACAATATTAACTTAAAATAGTATCATCGACGTCGTAACTGGGTTGGTCTTCAGCAAGAAGACATCAAACACGATAAATATATAATCTGAAAGATTGTTTTGCACAAGCCGAGCACCGGTAGCTCAGTCGGTAGCGACGCGGGCTGTCAATCCAGGTGTTGTGAGTTCGAATCTAGGCTCGGCCAACTTTCTTTCCGACGTTTGACAAAAGTCAATGCGACATGCGTCATTCGTCTTCCAACAATGGGCTAAGTCTATGTGGGGAAAGCAGCCAGATGTACTGGCGTGTGAAAACCAGGAAACACATGAGAAGGTGAACTGGCCGCCGTGATATGACTGAGAAAATGTTAAAAACGGCGTTAAATCCCAATCCCTCAATCAATCAATGTTTTGCACAAAATTAACTTAAAATAGTATCATCGCGAAGACTGTCGGTTTATGTGTAGCGAGGACATGATTTCCCGTCTACATATTAAGTTCCACACGACAAACATTCTAAATGAAGAATTTAATAAGCAGTTTTAGCCTCTCTTTTTTTGAATTTAATATATCGAAATATCAGTCAAAAAATGTGTACAAGGTGTACCACGTTAAGTTTTATTTTGAAGAAACGTAAACAACGCAATTGTTTTAACCCTTTCAGCGCCGAATTGTTTAAAGTAGACTCTTCCATGTTCAAACTCGGACGATTCTATTTTCATGTTATAGGATTTTTGGAATAGTTTTATAACTCACAGCTAAACAATGCAGATTTCAGGTGAGACAGCTCGTGACGATCTGACTCACCTGAATCTGCATTGTTTGCAAAATGCCCAATATTGCCTTTGGCGCTGAAAGAGTTAAGATGATTAATGTTCAGATTGAACATCTCACCTCTTTTTACTTGCAGATACATTATTTCAAGATTGTTTGACATGTAATGATTTCTCTGAACATTCATTGTCTAGTAATGTCTCGTGATCTTCTTGTTATATATGAGCCGTTCCACGAGAAAACCAACATTATTGACTCTGCGTAATGTATAGACACGGATCAGCCTAAGCATGCCGCGCAGGCTTACCCGGATAGATACTTTCCTGTGTTTCCGTTTCAGGAATCATTACTCTTTACCTCTATCCTCCTGAGACGGAATGTGTCGACTCGGATTAGCCTGCGCGGACTGCGCAGGCTGATCTGGTCGATATATTACGCAGAGTCAATAATGTTGGTTTTCTCGCGGAAAGCTCAATTATGCATTCAATTCATTAATAACACAGACTATAATCTAAAATCTGATTTTTTAGCTTAGACTTACCTGTTTTTGGAAAATCTGAGACGGAGTGATAACCCCTGAAAAAAAGGAAACATTTGTTGGTACTTAGCGGAAATGGGAGTGGGTGGGGATGGAATGGCTCCTTTTCCACGTTATATTTTTATCTTTTTCTGAAGTGTGTTAATTGTCGTCTATCTCAGGGATTATACCCTATCTATAAGGGAATGTGTTTATCTTTTCCTAACTACAGTGGCTTTCTTACGCCTCTGTAGAGGACGATTTTTGAAAACATTATGGCAAAAGGATAATGGACAAGCTCTCCTTTTGCAATAATGTTTTCACCTCTATCACATGATTATAGTTTCAGTACAATATTTTTAAAGTCGTCTGCTGCAGATTTGTTCTATGTGGAAAAAGGTTAAACGCATAACGACTTTTTGATACTAGGGTTACCGGCGTATTTCACTATCAAATTTGGCAACTTGAACCTCTTAATTTGTTCTGAAACACGCAATAAAACCCCGTGTAAAAACCGCCGTTAACGAGTGCGAAAACCCACGTGATATACAGTGTCCAAAAATATAACTGTTATTTCAGTGTTTTAAATATGATACTGACTTTTATGAATAAATTGCGGATAATTTTAAAATACGTTGTTGAAAAAAGGAGAACTTTACCATAAAACGTCCTTTTTATTTTTATCATAACCAGCTTTCAACCTTTTTTTGAAAAGAACAATGTATAATTATCTCCAATTAAACTGCCATGCATGCAGTTTCTTGAATAGCATACTAAAACACGTGAAGTCTATTAGCGGAAGATATTGCGTCGCATGTTTTTGAACAGTTTCGCGTAGTCACGCGCGTCTGCTCAGTCACGGGAAAGGTATATAATGAATAGAATAAGCATCTGTTTACGCGGAATATCAAATATTGTCACGTGAATGGGACGCTATTATATCATTTAAAAAAAATCGTTCTTAGAACACGTTTTTAGATCTGATCACACCGAACTCTCGCGACATAAATTTGATATCACGGCAATGTAGTTGATCGTCCTCTATGGAGTATTCTTGTAGTTTGTCTTATGTTACTATCTAAAATTTATATTTTTAACCCTTTCCCTCATATAGACGCTTGTTGACGCCTCTAAAGCAGACGGCGTTTTGAAAACATAGTGACAAAAGAAGAAATTGCACAAAACGTGCAATTTCTTCTTTTGCCACAATCTTTTCCACTTTTAGTCATAGGTTATCCATTCAATTATATAGATTTTCTATTTTTTGACAAAATATGTTCAAAGGCGTCTGCTGCCGAATTTTTGTATGAGGGAAAAGGTTAATAAGCCAGGCAACGTATTGTAATTATAGCACCTCCTAAAACCGAGGCGTAACTAGTCCGCTACTATACAAACAGTTCATAAAATCATTTGTTACGATGCATGACAGTCCTGTTTTTGCTGCGATCTTTACCAGTCAAGCTTTGACTGGTGTTTTTTTTTTATATTACGTTTGTATATGAACGAACCATAAACAAACCTGCAATACTATAGAAACAAACATATAAAACGGCAGTCTGCAAAAACCAAGCGGAAGTCATTTGTAAAGACTGGGTTTGTACTGTTCGCCACTCAGCCATATAGGGTTTCCAGAACATTCCAGAACATTCCAGAACATTTTGATAGAACTCCGCAAAATTCGAGGCGTAATTAGTTCGTTGCGAAACAAATGGTTTGTAAAATCATTTGTTTCGATCCATGACTGTCCTTGTATTCGCTACGTTCCCAAGTTGGACAGGTTTGTCACAAAAACATTCGAGAGGTCCAGGATAATTAAATTCCATTAATTGTATTCCTGTTTACGCCGTTTTCAATAGTATATCAGTTATACCCCCTGTGGTGTAGTGGTAGAGTGTCGCCTCGGTGGTGTAGTGGTAGAGTGTCGCCTCGGTGGTGTAGTGGTAGAGTGTCGCCTCGGTGGTGTAGTGGTAGATCGACCGTCTCGGTGGTGTAGTGGTAGAGTTTCACCTCGGTGGTGTAGTGGTAGAGTGTCGCCTCGGTGGTGTAGTGGTAGAGTGTCGCCGCGGTGGTGTAGTGGTAGAGTGTCGCCTCGGTGGTGTAGTGGTAGATCGACCGTCTCGGTGGTGTAATGGTAGAGTGTCACCTCGGTGGTGTAGTGGTAGAGTGTCACCTCGGTGGTGTAGTGGTAGAGTGTCACCTCGGTGGTGTAGTGGTAGAGTGTCACCTCGGTGGTGTAGTGGTAGAGTGTCGCCTCGGTGGTGTAGTGGTAGATCGACCGTCTCGGTGGTGTAATGGTAGAGTGTCACCTCGGTGATGTAGTGGTAGAGTGTCGCCTCGGTGGTGTAGTGGTAGAGTGTCGCCTCGGTGGTGTAGTGGAAGAATGTCACCTCGGTGGTGTAGAGGTAGAGCGTCCGCCTCGGTGGTGTAGTGGTAGAGCGTCCGCCTCGGTGGTGTAGTGGCAGAGCGTCCGCCTCGGTGGTGTAGTGGTAGAGCGTCCGCCCCTCGGCTGTGGGAGGTCACGGGTTCGATTCCTGGCCGGGACATACCAAATACTTCAAATTGCTAGTAATGGATGCTCTCCTTGGCTCTCATGGTAGCGGGGTTAGCATCACGACTGGTTTCGGGATAAAAGGACCAGTAGTATTGGTAACCTACTCAGGAAACGCCGTGAAAAAGCTGAAAAAAAATGTTGAAAACGGCGTTAAGCACCGATCAATCAATCAATCAATCAACTTTCAGTAATTGAACTTTTTCCTGCTCCGTGGGTGACTGAACAGTACTATGTGTACCGTGCCCACAGACGTTCAGCCATTACCGCCGCGAGTAGACATTGAACCCGGAACGCCCAGTCCCGAATCTCCCACGGTTACCACTTTGTTCACGGCGAATCTCTAGAGGGTCAGGAGAAACTTTTGTTAATTGTATTGTATTTCTGCCTTTAAAAGTGAACAGACCCAAATTCCAATTCGTAAACCGGCGTGTTATATGCAATGAAAGAAATACGCAGAAGGTTTGAATTGATGAATGTATGAAGGCAAAAATCCAATTTAGCATTCAAATAAACGGCGGCTTGCCATGATATTTCTTTCTCTGCTAATGGACGTTTCTAGGGTCATTATCATAACGCAATAGATATGTATAAATTTCTCAGTCACAATGCATTAAACCCGACATAAATAACACCCAAGATGGTGGAAACGCATTAACAGACAATGTCACGTGGGAGGTATTCTTACGCTTGTAGAAAAGTAGTTACAGAACTTGAGACAAAAGAATATTTAAGCATGTTGTCATAAAAGAGACGGATAAATTTTGTTGTTTAAAAAAACCGCTTTCAAAACTTCACGGTTATTGGCTTAAATAGCAATAATAGAACATCGTAATTATGATTATATTGCATAGTTGTATGCCCAAGCCTGATCACGTGCGACACAATATTCCCGTAGATGAATTTTTGATAAATCGACCGCACAATCGTTCACGTTTAATGTTAAGTTACGTTGAAATATTAGATGAAAATTGGCGTCACAATTATGTTACAGATGTGGAAAACAACCCGTTTATGAATAGTAGTGGTTATGTTTGGAAGAGCCAACGTGTTACAAACAATCAAAGTACAAAGTACTGAAGGTAGAATTGCGATCGTTTAAGAAGAGATACAGAAGTGCATATATGAATATTTATTTTACCGGTTACCTTCAGGCAAAGTTTCAAGTGTGCAACCCTTTCCAGTGCTGATATTTTGCCTCAACCTGAAACTTTAACCAAAATGTTGACGAACAGACAGACGGAGAGACAGACATCGCCAATCTATAGACCGGAAGTGCTAGAGCAATCCGGCCAAAAAAAAAAAAAAAATCATCAATTTTAGCAGTAAAATCCTGCCAAGAAGTAATGAATTGAGAAAAAAATGTGCCGAGAGGTCCATAATTTCAAACTTGCTAAGATTTGGTCTGTGCAATGAATGTACAAATTGAAAAATGTATTGTTGACATGTATTTTCTACACCATCATTGTAATGTTGTTTATCATAAATAAAATTATTCCTTTTTTTAAATAAACTTTTAATCAAAATGTGTGTCTCAGTGTTGTCTTCTTCAGCAGTTTGACAGAAACAAAGCCTAAATCTGAAATTGTGTCAATGTGTTATTTGTCAACTCTGTCCCATAAGTTTTGCTTGTGATTTGAACTCTCATAAAAAAAGCACGGAAAGGGACAACTTTCCCAACTTTGATTAAATATGTTTTTCCAATTAAATTGTAAAAAATCTTTTTCTGTTTTTTGAAAGTTTTGTCATTATTATTTAAGACGGAAATTATATACTAGAATAGCCAACTGACTATCATTTGAAAAAGTGTTTCTTATTTAAACCTTTCCCACTAGCATACGTAATTGCAGCCGACGACTTTTGAAAACATTGATGCAGAAGAAGAAATTGCTCATAACAAGCTTTCTCCTTTTGCAACAATGTTTTCAACTATATTCAATGATTACACTTCCAATAAATGTGATTTTCTGTATCTTTGCTCAGATTTTTTTTAATTCGTCTGCTGCAGAGTTTTTATATTGTGGGGTGGGTTGTGATTTGTTAAAGGGCAAGCAGGATTGGGAATTGAGTGTTGCACTTATCCTAATGAAACACTCGCCTGCCTGTGCATGTTTTAGCTTAACTTAACTTGTTAATGTTCTTTCCATCATCAACTTAGTCATCTGTTAGTAATCAACTCTATGAACGAAATAATCGCGTCAAAATCTTGAATCGCGTCAAAATCATAACGAACAAACTGTCAAAATCTAATTTTGAACTGTGTAATACAAATTTAGAATAAAAGGATGAATCAGTTATGTTGTAACAACCAATATCCGCGGGTCATTTACCTGATTTTGGCCGAAAGAAATGATTGATTTCTTGCAAGATTTATTCGTTATTCGTTCTGCCTATTATAATCAAAGTATTCTAAACGCTTTATAAACAAGTGATTTAAAGCGCTCAAATCATTTGATGAAATTTGTTTCTTTAGACGCGGACCTTGTCGAAAGCACCTATCCAAAATGCAAATCGTTGTCGAAGGAATAGATGGACTGAGAGAAAGAGAAAGAAAAGGCTTAGCAATGTATACTATCTTTATGAACAAGGACATGAACGAATATGTATGGACTAGCGCCTAGAATTTCGTACTAGCCGATCCTTCATTCCACTCGCTTATGCTAGCGGGCGAGTGGATGTTACATCTCTGCCGAGAGGGAAAAAAGGGTTACAATTTACAAAGGGTAATTGCGCGGTGCAGTGCTATATTGGCGTAGTGATATCTAAATAATTGTGTACACTTTAAATATGATATTTACACTTACAAGACTTGTTATTTTCTATTATAAGCTTGAATAATCGGATTTTTTTTCGTTACTCTATGTTTGCTTTTGTGAGCATTCGTAAATTAGTCAAACCAAAAATTGCACTAAATTGTTGGTGGTGAAGGGCATATACATCACGTGACTTCAAACTCACTATGACTATGGCAGCCTCTGCGCATGCGCAAGTCTACCAAAAATCACTTTCTTTCATCGCATGAAAGAAAGTTGAAAGACCAGTTTCACCAAATATGTCATGTCTTCTGTAGTACTATCATTTTATTGTATTACTATTTTCTGCTGAATCATTTGTGTCATTAGTTGATTTAGGTAAATTAAGAAAATCTCATTCAACATATATACTTTCAGTTTATGATCTTATGGTAGAATAGGGACGCCCATTAAGAATTGAAAGATCCCTTAAATAATGTATGTTCTGTAATAATGGTGTTGAGTGTGAAATTCACATTGTTCTGGTATGTCCCATTTATAAAGAATTATACATCTAAGAAACTTTACATGCATCCAAATATAAGTATGTTTTACATACTAATTGGAAGTACCGATAACGCAATTATAAGAAATATGACAGTGTTTATTTATTATACCTCGAAGACGGGAACAATTGAAACTATGTTAGTTTAAAACCATAATATTGATTGATTGTTTGTTTGATGTTAAACGACGCCTTCAACATTTTTTCAGTTGTATCACGGCGGTTCCTGGGTAAGTTACCAGTACTACTGGTCCGTTTATCCTGACACCAGCCAGTCAGTCGTAATGCTAACCCCACAACCCTGAGCGCCAAGAATGGCAGCCATTTATATCATTTACTTTCGTATGAACCGGCCGGGGATCGAACCTGCGACTCCCCTCGCCCGTGGCGGACGGTCAACCACTACTACACCGGGGCGGTATTCAAACAATAACAACACATGGTACTATTATTGGCATAACGTTCATATGTATGTATATATATGGGTCGATATCCTTGTAATACTTAATAATTGTAATAATATGATACAATATAACGAATATATGTATAGGAAAACAAAAACAAGGCGGAAAGAGCTATTGTGTTGATTATGCACGGCCAGTCTGTTTGCCGAATTGCTAGACATTTCAAAGTGCAAAAGTCAACGACATCGTTTAGGGTCAGAGACATGGAGCCGGACCATTCCAGGAGCGAGGTACCAGCCAGTGTGGTACGTCACAACGCCGATGAATTATCGAAACATCTCTCATGCCTCCTATGTTAAGCACACGTTTTTCTAAACTCTCTTAACATCTATTTCAAGCTTTCAAAAGATATCTTTATTTCGAATTTATACATTTTGACCAATTTCAAAACGTTTTACGAAATCAAAATAAATGCAAAAATATACAAATATATAGATGGACTGGACCCGGTCTAGGCAGGCTCAAGCGACCATAAGCAGCATTCTACTGTTCTGCATTAACAATTTTACATACATAGGCTCCTGAATATGAAAATTACCTTGCAATAGTAGCCCAACTTACTGTCCATATGAGCTCATTGTTGGGAAGGGTACCAGTTGGCTTTTGTGAACAGTGAAGATCCGGATCAGTATGGACAGTCGCAGAGTCTGATCAAGATATACACATATGTATTATTCAGTATGGGCAGTCAGACAGTCTGATCAAGATATACACATATGTATTATTCAGTATGGGCAGTCAGACAGTCTGATCAAGATATACACATATGTATTATTCAGTATGGGCAGTCACACAATCTGATCAAGATCTACACACATTTATTATTCAGTATGGGCAGTCACACAATCTGATCAAGATCTACACACATATGTATTATTCAGTATGGGCAGTCACACAATCTGATGAAGATCTACACACATATGTATTATTCAGTATGGGGGAAGTGGCACAGTTTGATCTACTCAAATGTATTATTAATTCATAAGTCTATTAGAAGCTTCTGTCAACGCGTGTAAATTCTGATAATAATGAGCACAAGGCCAGGCCGATCTGAAACTACACTTTCCGGGAATGGCGACGAGTACACTTTCCCCATGCACTGACTCATATTAGTCTTTTTTGCTGAACATATCGAGGGCTTGGCGTGAAGCAGTTGTGACTAAAGACCTGTTTTGAAAATCCTGGTTTAGGGGCAATTTTGACCCCTTTGTAAACAATGTAAATTTAGGTGCCATTGCTCAGAACGAGTAATGGCACCTAGATGTTCACTGTTTACCAAGAAAAATGATTTAACGATTATAAAGGCTTTACAGCGAGTTGATTAACCTTGGTAAAAACATACACATTTTAGTTACAACTGTTTCACACCAAGTCCTCGATATGCTTTAGTCGATTTGTGGGAGTTAAATGATCGCACTATTTTTTGTTAATCCGCATAACAAGAAAATAGTCCTCCTCGTACGGGCAATGTTTAATGTTCTGCGTAAACGATTTTTAAAACCAGGAATTACCCAGCATTGTACGTAACTGATCATATACACGTTTCCTTAACATGAAGTCAAGCCGACCGTGGGAGTTATCGACGTGTTAGAGTGGTCGCTCTACGTATATAGAATCCTTTCAAGAAAACACTCCCCCACATTTATGTATGTCTCAATTTCTAGTTTATATTGCTTACATTATTTTCAAAGAAATCTGCCAAATAAAAGTTATGTCTCAATGTCCTTTTCTAGTTTATCTTTCTTTAAAATCTTTACAATAGCGTTGTCTCCACAGAAGGACGTTGGGGACATTATTCTCTATAAATTTTCATGACAAAGAGATTTCTCATGGAATATTTTGAATGTCTCATATCTTAAAAAGCAAAGCAAAAAGTGTTGATATAGTGTAGCCCTATATGGAATTCCCCTTGTCTGTCTGTCTGTCTGTTTCCCCACACCCTTCCCCATCGTTCACATTATAAATTATGCATTTTATTATTTTTGTACATGATATTGTTATTTTCATATGTCTCATTTTGAGACTTAGAAAAAATAAACGATTGAACTTGAACGTGATATTTCCCCATTATTTCAAAGAGCATAGATATGTTTATGTATATACAAAAAATCCTATACAAAAATGCTCTAGGAAATGATTTGCTTTTTCAGCTAAAATTGAGGTTTTGTTTTTGTTTCTGCCTTTCCAATTTTGACAATTTCTACTTTATATCTCTGAGAAAAGTGCATCAAAACACCTTATCCCTCCTCCCCCTTATTATGTCAAAGAACATGCAAATGTTGTTGTTGTTGTTGTTGCTGCAGCAACGGCTATTTGAAAACATAGTGACAAAAGAAGAAATTGCACAAAACGTGCAATTTCTCCTTTTGCCACAATGTTTTCCACTTTTAGTCACGGGTTATCCATTCAATTATAGAGATTTTCTACTTTTTTACAAAATATGTTCAAAGTCGTCTGCTGCAAAATTGTCGTATGTGGGAAAGGGTTAAGACCGTTTTTCTTAATATCTCTGAAAAGGGCGCTGCCAATCCATACTACTTCATGTGTTACAAAAAGCAATCAAACGTTTATGTTTGCGCAATAAAATGAGAAAGTGCTGTCGCTCAATATATGTTTGAGTTTTTTTCAACAAAATAATGTAATTTTGTGGCCAAGTTTTCATTTACTGTCTATTCACCGAGATATATACTTCTCATAGTAGCCTCGCATTATTAGTCGCCGGGCAGAAGCCCGCGACTTCTATTTTTAATAGCTTTTTGGAAATCACATGGGAGGGCGGCTTATTATTAGAAAGAAACAAATCTAGATGATTTGAACATATTACAATTGTGGTTGTTTACGAACACTAATAAATGACACATCTAAAATGAAATAAATATTCCGATTTTTTAATGTTTGCAGTTTTTTTTATTTCAATCGC
Organism: Serripes groenlandicus; assembly: GCA_031761405.1. Taxonomy (NCBI): domain Eukaryota; kingdom Metazoa; phylum Mollusca; class Bivalvia; order Cardiida; family Cardiidae; genus Serripes; species Serripes groenlandicus. Next base: position 55,669,315 of record JASEVX010000006.1, on the reverse strand, counting down.
ATTTAAGTTTTTTGTCTTATTTACGAAGACAAAAGTGGTCCCTTCAAGACGTGAACCAACACCCCCTAATGCAGACTCTTATGTGTCATCATTGAGGTCACTTTCGGATTCTCCTTTTAATAGCAATTTTAACTTACTAAATGTTGTTTTCATGTTCAAAGAGATGTCTTGATTTGTGTAGAATTCATTTAATAATGTTAATCCATGAATATCTAAAGTAGGAACTGTTTCTAAGCTAAATATAGCCCCTGTTGTGTAGTTTCGTGACCTTTAACATCGATTTTCGCGCATGCGCATTTCGATATGAAAAAGCGAGTGATATTATTTTATTTTAGACAAGTACAAGACGAATGTTTGACGCAAAGCGTCAAAGAGAAGCCGCAATTACGTTGTACATGTAGAAATAAGAAAAAAAGAACATTTTTAAATCCACAAACAATAGAACAATTTAAACTGTAGACGGTATTGCTGATATATTTCTCCTTTTGAAGACTTTTGTTTTCTTCAAATTACCTCCCTTTAAAGCAATACCAGGATATTTACCTTGTGACTCGAATAAGATTGACAAACATTGAAATTATATGAATGAATACTATTATTTAAATAAGTAACAACAGCAAAATTAAATTAAAGCCAGATAAATGTGTACACATTTCGTTAATTTGTTATAGATACCCTAATGTCTAGATATGAATATAAACTTTATAAGCAAATGTTTTCATTTCAACGTTCCTAATGTTTGAATAGACTAAGGAAAGTCAAGAATACATAAATAAATCAATGCAGTCTTTTCCGGCGACATTGATGCCTTGCATCAACTTTCTCTTGTTGTCAGCCGTATTACATACTCTGTTGGAAAGTATCATACTATAATAACGGGTCACTTTCTATTTCATTTACATGTTTTAGGATTTTATTTGAATATAGAACAAAACATTATTAAGGTCCCTGATATGCTGGTAGTCTGTATTTTTAAAGAATTTATTTTTTTAACAAGCATAGCAGCCCATTTTTCTCTTAAATCGAAAATTTGTGAGTTTCGACAGATCTTTCAAAGTGAAAAATGATTAAAAATAATTCTTTATCAAAGAAACAGGATGCAAAGACATTGGCCCCAGCGTCCGTAAAGCCTTACAACCTGCAGAAGTATTCTGAATTCTTGACGCGTCTGCACCAGACGCATTTGGAAAACTTTCAGGAAAAAGGAGAAACTACTTTCTCCTTTTGCCAAAATGTTACCAAATATATGCAATACTTCCACTTTAATGTATAGAGCTGTTCCAAATGTTTACGCAATTGTTTTCAAAGTCGTCTATTTGAAATTGGTTTTAAGTGTGAAAAGGCTAAAACCATTTCTTCATGAACAGACTTTTAAGCAGGATATAATACAGACTATCAGATCGTATTTCCAAAATACATTAAAATGTCAACTGTAGTTGTTTTATTTTTGTTAGTTTATTTCTGAAGTTAACGCACTCCTTAAAAGCATCTCTATATCTTTATATAAGAGAAATAAAACAATATCAGATTTCTTTCATCTGAGCACCTTAGAAGACGTACTTTTAACCCTTTCCAACAAACAGAATATTTCTGTCGCCGCTGCAGCAGACGACATTTGGAAACATTGTAACAAAAAAAAAAGAGAAATTGTTCATATTTAGCAAGTTCTCCCTTTGCTAAAATGATTTCAACTATATTCAGTATAGAGAGGTTTCATAGTCTTTTTTGTCCAGTTGTTTTAAAGTCATCTGATGCAGAATTGTTTTATGTGGGAAAGGGTGAAACATCGCAATCGATTACTTCATATGGTATTCTTTAAAGAAGTTAGCTATGAATCATATATGAAATAATATAATATAACGAGAGATACATTATAAGTATGGTTTAAATAAAGAGTTTAAAACACTGTGGGAAAGGGAGACTGAACAAATATATATATATATATATACAGATAGAAAAAGTATAAGTATGATTTTAATTAAGTAGTTTTAACACGGTGTGAACGTGAACATGACATTATACTGAGCCTCCCGCTAGAAAACCAACAGTGTGAACTCTGCGTAAAGTATCGACCCGGATCAGCCTTAGCATGCCGCACAGGCTTAACCGGACAGACACTTTTCGCTTCCTGTGGATTTTCTGTTTCAGGAATCATTACTCTATACCTTTATCCCGCTGAGACGGAATGTGTCGGCCCGAATCAGTCTGCGCGGAGTGCGCAGGCTGATCTGGGTCGATACATTACGCAGAGGCCATAATGTTGGTTTTTGACGCGAGAAGGCTCATATAATGATGGTGGTAAAACAAGAATGGTTTTCGTCTTCAAAAGTTGTCACGTGTCTTACCCTATAACATTGTAGGCCGATATCATCACTGTTTACAATATAAAACATTTAACACCAAATCTGGAAACCGGAAGTATATTGTTATGCAACGTATAGCAAAATATTGTTCTAAAACTAAAATACTCATTCGTTTCTTTTTTTCATATTGTTTCATAATGTGGCTAGACAAACTTTATGTTGGTATAGTGGTAGAGCGTCCGCCTCGGGTGCAGAAGGTCGCAAATGTTCGAACCCCGACCGGGTCATACGAAAGACTTTAAAAATGGTATTAATGAATGCCACCCCATGTCGGTCAAGGTTGTTGGGTTAGCATTACGTCTGACTGGCTGGTGTCAGACTAAATGGACCCAGTAGTAGTTGTAACTTACCCAGGAAACAGCAGTGATTTAACTGAAACTTTGTAGGAAGCGGCGTTAAGCATCAAACAATCAATCAAAAGTCAGCTACAGTCGAATATATCTATCTAGTTAAGGGTTTGTATTAATTCTAATAAGAAAATCCGAGTGCATTCTCTGCTTTATCCGGAAGAATTCCCGTTAGATTTCGTGAATGTACGTCTTTTTTAAAACTATATTTATCGGTATGTTAACCCTTCCCTCATATAGACGCTTTCTGACGCCTCTGCAGCAGACGGCCTTTTGAAAACATAGTGACAAAAGAAGAAATTGCACAAAACGTGCAATTTCTCCTTTTGCCACAATGTTTTCCACTTTTCGTCATAGGTTATCCATTTAACTATGGAGATTTGCTATGTTTTGACAAAATACGTTCAAAGTCGTCTGCTGCAGAATTGTCCTATGAGTGAAAGGGTTAAGATAACAATTGTTCTTATGTCTGATGGCTGGTTCTTAACGGAGTTACTTCTTTCAGTGCCGTATTCTTTAAAGTATACTCTACCAGGTTCAAAATCGGGCCTCTCCATTTCTTATGTTAGAAGAGTTTTAAAATATGTTGTTGACTGAAAAGGCAAACAATGCTGATTTTAGGTGAGATAGCTCGTAACGAGCTGACTCACCTAAATTGTTATGGTTTGCAAACAATTATTGTTAAGTGATTATAACAACCGGGGTACACATGTAACATCTGTAACTAGTTTAACTGTAATTTTGATCTACAGTTGGAAACGTTTAGGGAGAAGATGATCTGCTCAAAATAAGCATATTCATCTTTTAGAAAAAGGCTTTCAAAACCTGTCTGCTGCAGCGGCATCACTTCAATGCGTTTCATAATAACCACGTTCGTATGAATGAATTACGAAGCGGACAATACAGTCGAACCTGTGCTAAAGACCACATTGGCATAGCAATTCCCTGACTAAAGCGACCATACTTTAAGTTTCTCAAATACTAAATTTCTTTATAAATGACCCTGTTATTAAAGACCACTCGCGAACAAAGACCATATTATTCACTTCCCATGGATGGTCTTTAAAGACAGGTTTGAGTGTACATATATATGAAATAATTCGAATACGTCGATGATTCGAGGTAAAGTTTTGGTCGATTTCAATTTCAACTTCGAGATACCGGGAGCTCACTGTACTTATACATATGATTATCCACAAGGTCTTACAGAACGAACGCCAACGCTTGTCTGTTTGTTCTTAGTCGAAATAAGGCCATTAGGCCCATTACTGAATATTAATTAAAGCCAGAGTTACGTGACTTGGTATAGATATGCGTTTTGTTCCTAGGAAAATGTGTACCAAGTTTTCATTTGAAAATGATGAACAGTTTTTGAGCTATGAAGTAAGGTTAAAGTTGTGTGACGACGCAGACGCAGACGACAATGACGACGACGCCAATGGTATCACAAAACCCGACTTTTTTTGTTCGAAAAACAGACGACCTAAAAAGGGCAATACTTTACCTGATAAAGGAAAGTTAAATCAATAAAATCGGTATTCAATATGCGGAAATTGCATGAACAGGACCCAAAGTAATAACTTGACTAAATTAAAGACGTCATTTTGACGCCAAGTGACGTCAACATCACGTGTATTCATTCAATTTGCATCTTGTCTTTTGAAAGCCTAAACGTCAGAGATGTATGCCAAGTTTGTAAACATTTTCTCGCCAAAGGTGTGGAACAACATTAAGTACATTCTTACAAAACAACAACAACTGGAAATGTAGTTTTGAATCAAACTCGAAAAACAATGTGAGAAAAAAGAGAAGAGTATATTTTTTTCGAAATAAAAGCTTCTGAAGAAGTTTGAATGTATATGATGGGAATGGTTAAGCATTTGCCCTCGTAGAATCGAATTTCCACACGTCTGCAGCCGACACATTTTGAAGAAGACAAGGGCTGTAGTTCCAAGAAACAATTAATAACATGCATGTATATGTATGTATATTACTCGAGTGTATGTTGGAAATTATTTTTGAAATTTAAAATAACACATTATTCAGATTGCTATCAGACTAATATACAATTAGACATTCGCGTTTTGTTTAGATCATATATACGATGTATTAACATAATATACTTATTTATCATTATTCATTAACAGCTTAAACTCACACAGCGACACTTCCACACATAGACTATGTCGAGTAGATAAAACAATGACAGTGTTTCATTTAACACTTCCACACATAGACCATGTCGAGTAGATAAAACAATGACACTGTTTCATTTAACACTTCTACACATAGACCATGTCGAGTAGATACAACAATGACACTGTTTCATTTAACACTTCCACACATAGACCATGCCGAGTAGATAAAACAATGACACTGTTTCATTTAACACTTCCACACATAGACCATGTCGAGTAGATAAAACAATGACATTGTTTCATTTAACACTTCCACACATAGACCATGTCGAGTAGATAAAACAATGACAGTGTTTCATTTAACACTTACACACATAGGCCATGTCCAGTAGATACAACAATGACAGTGTTTCATTTAACACTTCCTCACATAGACCATGTCAAGTGGATAAAACAATGACACTGTTTCATTTAACACTTACACACATAGACCATGTCAAGTGGATAAAACAATGACACTGTTTCATTTAACACTTAAACACATAGACCATGTCAAGTGGATAAAACAATGACACTGTTTCATTTAACACTTACACACATAGACCATGTCAAGTGGATAAAACAATGACACTGTTTCATTTAACACTTACACACATAGACCATGTCGAGTAAATACAACAATGACACTGTTTCATTTAACACTTACACACATAGACCATGTCGAGTAGATACAACAATGACAGTATTTCATTTAACACTTCAACACATAGACCATGTCGAGTAGATACAACAATGACACTGTTTCATTTAACACTTACACACATAGACCATGTCGAGTAGATACAACAATGACAGTGTTTCATTTAACACTTACACACATAGACCATGTCGAGTAGATACAACAATGACAGTGTTTCATTTAACACTTACACACATAGACCATGTCGAGTAGATACAACAATGACACTGTTTCATTTAACACTTCCACACATAGACCATGTCGAGTAGATACAACAATGACAGTGTTTCATTTAACACTTCCACACATAGACCATGTCGAGTAGATACAACAATGACAGTGTTTCATTTAACACGTCCACACATAGACTATGTCGAGTAGATACAACAATGACATTGTTTCATTTAACACTTCCACACATAGACCATGTCGAGTAGATACAACAATGACAGTGTTTCATTTAACACTTCCACACATAGACCATGTCGAGTAGATACAACAATGACATTGTTTCATTTAACACTTCCACACATAGACCATGTCGAGTAGATACAACAATGACAGTGTTTCATTTAACACTTCCACACATAGACCATGTCGAGTAGATACAACAATGACAGTGTTTCATTTAACACTTCCACACATAGACTATGTCAGGTAGATACAACAATGACAGTGTTTCATTTAACACTTCCACACATAGACCATGTCGAGTAGATACAACAATGACATTGTTTCATTTAACACTTCCACACATAGACCATGTCGAGTAGATACAACAATGACACTGTTTCATTTAACACTTACACACTTAGACCATGTCGAGTAGATACAACAATGACATTGTTTCATTTAACACTTCCACACATAGACCATGTCGAGTAGATACAACAATGACACTGTTTCATTTAACACTTCCACACATAGACTATGTCAGGTAGATACAACAATGACAGTGTTTCATTTAACACTTACACACATAGACCATGTCGAGTAGATACAACAATGACAGTGTTTCATTTAACACTTACACACATAGACCATGTCGAGTAGATACAACAATGACACTGTTTCATTTAACACTTCCACACATAGAGACCATGTCGAGTAGATACAACAATGACACTGTTTCATTTAACACTTCCACACATAGACCATGTCGAGTAGATACAACAATGACATTGTTTCATTTAACACTTACACACTTAGACCATGTCGAGTAGATACAACAATGACATTGTTTCATTTAACACTTACACACATAGACCATGTCGAGTAGATACAACAATGACAGTGTTTCATTTAACACTTCCACACATAGACTATGTCGAGTAGAACAAACAATGACACTGTTTCATTTAACACTTCCACACATAGACCATGTCGAGTAGATACAACAATGACAGTGTTTCATTTAACACTTACACACATAGACCATGTCGAGTAGATACAACAATGACAGTGTTTCATTTAACACTTCCACACATAGAGACCATGTCGAGTAGATACAACAATGACAGTGTTTCATTTAACAACACGTCCACACATAGACCATGTCGAGTAGATACAACAATGACACTGTTTCATTTAACAATTACACACATAGACCATGTCGAGTAGATACAACAATGACACTGTCGACTTTAAAACTTATAGGCATTAATAAGGTAAACATATGGTGTGACAAAAGGAGAAACTAGCATGTTGTCGTTTAGCCACTATGTTATCAAAATTCGTCTGCTGCAGAAATTCGTCAGCATGTGTGAAAGGGGTCAAAGCACCCCAGCTGTTTATGACAAATGTGAATCCCATCTATCATTCATATAAACACAACAACAAACAATGCTCTACAAAAAACCAACCAGGTGATCAGGGTTAGTCCAGACCAACGTGCGCATCTACACATATTGATCTGGGACTGCACTGTTCGCTAATAAAGTCGCGAAAGATATCAACACTCGTCTGACAAACAGTATAAACCTCCATCAGATTATATGGTGTATAAACAGATCCTAAAATACACTTAGCATAAATAGTTAGGGTTGGTTTTCCAGGAGCTAGGCTCAAATAAGCAACATAGACGATAGTCACTGTATGTTATAGCAGAACGCAGGGAACCAGACTACATAGGCGTATACAAGATGTCATGACTAAATCACGCTTTAAACAGATTTAAACAGCAGTGTTCAAGTAAACATTATTGAAATGAAAAAAAGTGTTTAGATACAATGGAATATCAACATTTTAGTAAAAATGGCCAAAATAAAAAAAGCCTTTGTTTGGATTTATGTATGGTGTTTGACGCCCATTTTGACATTGTGTCAATTATATTATGGCGTTTCCAGATTAGGTTGCCAGTGCATTTATTCTGACACTTCTTATTCGTGCGTAAAGCTAACCTCACAAACCTGAGCGCCAAAGAGGTAAACTTTTACAAGGCCTTTGAACAGGACATAAACCATTTCCCATATATTAGACTGCAACAGACAACTTTTTAAATATCTAGTAACATAATGAAAGTCTCTCTATATCAAGGAAATAGTGAGGTTTAACATTTGGAACATTATCGCCAAAGGGTGTATTAAGAAATTTCTCCGTTTATCATAATGTTTCAAATGTCGCCTTCTACATATATATGCGTCAGTCAAATTGGGTATACGTGTGAGAAAGCAATAGTGCTAATTACATATACCTTGTTAGTGAATGAAATACGCGTGAACAAGAAACACCACAGAAAAGAACGCATTCATCAATGTCGGAAATGAAACTGTTGGAAATGACTCAACAAAACAATGATATGAGTCGTCCCACGAGAAAACCAACATTGTGGACTCTGCGTTAAGTATCGTTCAAGATCCGTTTAAGCATGCCGCGCAGGCTAACCCGGATAGACACTTTCGCCTTCTGTGACTTTTCTGTTTCAGGAATAACTACTCTATACATCTATCCCCCTAAGACGGAATGTGTCGGCCGGATCAGTCTGCGCGGACAGCGCAGGCTTATCTGGTCGATACATTACGCAGATGTCTATCGCCGCAGCTGCGTTGTGGACTCAGCGTTAAGTATCGTCCAAGATCCGTTTAAGCATGCCGCGCAGGCTAACCCGGATAGACACTTTTCGCCTCCTGTCGATTTTCTGTTTCAATAATCATTACTATATAGTATATACCTCTATCCCCCCTGAGACGGAACGCGTAGGCCCGGATTAGCCTGCGATACATTACGCAGAGACGATACTGTTGGTTTTCTCGTGGAACGGTTCATATTAACATTATGTTTAGACACTAACTAGCGTTATCAGTTATGCTGTTTCGGTAGACATTCGGTTGCCACGCGATGAACGCTTCAACAGCCATCTTACCTCCCGGCTACTAGGTTTTCTACTAGCCCTTGAATAGACAGTATACATAGCCATATAGGATTAGTGACATGATACATTACAAACACAGGATGGTTACGAGTCGTGTCGTAACGCCGAATGATTTGACAAGCCTTGCTAGTAGTATATTGTATTACATAAATTACAATAGTAATAGAAACATTCTGAGATGAGAAATAATACCCATGGGATGCTATCATAAAATGACGTCACATATTTTACGTCACCGCATATGATATAACTTATAATGCATATTCGGGTCATGAATGAGTCAAACTCATGCTAAAACACTCGTTTATGGCACGTAAACATCACTCGCAGTGAGAAATAATATCCATGGGATGTTATCATAAAATGACGTCGCGCATATTACGTCACCGGGTACGTTATAATGCATATCTACTTCTTATCCGTCAAGATTTTACCCACTAATAAGAAACTCATACAGAAGCACTCGTGTGTTACATCAATCGGGATATCAACATTTCAATGGTTAATCAACTTGTATAATGATTATAATTATAGTATATATATATATAGTATGTAGACTACGAGTCTGTCCTATTAGACCGGACGCTGTGGATTTCAACTGGACTATGCATATGTGCAGAAGTACTCATCGTCTCGGTGGTTGAGTGGTAGACTGTCGGCCTCGGGTGCAGGAGCCAAGGCCGGGTCGTACCAAAAACATAAATAATTGTAGTAATGGCCTCAGGGTTAGCATAACCACTAACTGTCTGTTGTCAGGTTAGATGGACCAATTGTACTGGTAACTTACCCAGAAAATGCCGTGATGTAGCTGACAAATGGTTTAAAGAATAGCTAAGCAACATTCAAACAAACGACTTAATGGCACTGTCACATTATTGAGTATCGTACTAGCGTATGCCGGCGTATGAAAATTATCACTCATATGCTGGTACACACTGACATACGCCAGGGATACGTTAGGCATAGGTTTTATATGTTTCAAGCACGGTCGGATACGCTGGCATACGGCGAGGCAGATTTATTTGTTTAAGCATGCCTTAAATGTTGTGCGTATTCGGACGTATGTTTTATACGCAAAGCAGTGCATACGCTGAAAACGCTCAAAGTTACGCTAGAGGTACGTAACTCCTAGGTCGAGTACGCTACTCATACACTGACATAGGTTTAATACGGTAAGTATACAAACAATTCTGTATTTTCAAGGGCCATTTGTGTGTATGGAGATTAATTTATGATTAATACGTTTCTCTCCTACGCAATAGTGTGACAGGGCTATAACTATTTACCTTATACACACGACATGTTACGCAGCTACAGAAGACGACTGTTAAAAGAAAAATGTTAGTCGAGGGCGAGCATTTGTATTTTGATTTTCTACAAAGTTTTCAAACACGTTTAAAAATATACTTCTAACCCTTTCCCATAAACAACAAATCTGCAGCAGATGACTCGGACAACATCCGGGGTAAAAATATAAATGGAAAACGTCTATAGATGAATGTATTAACATTGGATAAAAATGAAAACATTGTGGCAAATGATGAGCAAATTCTCCCGACTACCACAATGTTTTCAAACGTCGTCTGCTGCAGATGCATGGTCCAAACGCGTCTGGAAGCAGCGGAAAAGGGTAATTTAAGGAGCACGTTCCCGCGTCAGTGTTCGCCTGATTATATGATATCCATAAGTTGTTGGACTGTCAAAATACGGTGTTTCTGTCATTTGCAAAACGGTTTTGTACCGTGACCCGGGGCGTGTTAGTTACCAGATTTGACAAACGCGGCCTTCCATATGAGACGCTACGCGAGAAAAACCAACAATGGAGACTGCGTAAAGTATCGACTCGGATCAGTCAAATCATGCCGCGCAGACTAATCCGGACAGACACGTTTCGCCTCCTGTGGATGATCTGTTTCAGGAATCATTACTCTATACCTCTATCCCACTGAGATGGAATGTGTCGGCGCGGACTGCACAGGCTGATCTGGGTCGGTACATAACGCAGAGACCATAATGTTGGTTTTTCTCGTGGAACGACTCATATGAAAAATGTTACACGGTGTTTAGTGTAACCAAACGAAAATACTTTAAATACCACTCTCTCCCCCGTATCAGGTGTTCGTGTGTGTGTTAATATGCTCTCCGTTTAAAAAATAGCTTTACTTTGTTGAGTAAGCAAGATTGTGTCGTTCATGATTCATACTCTGAGCTCTGTCGGATGAATAGTGGACATGGTGAATCGTCTCAGTATCCCATAGAGTCAATTACATGTGAATCTGGTAGGCTGCACTTCTATCATATCTAGCATATAAGTTAAACCTTTCATATTGCATTACAGTTTAATTGAACATGTTCATGGGAAAAGATACGTGCTGGTTTTTTTTTTTTTTTTCGACCGATGTAAATCATGTCTACTTACAGGGTTGCACGAGTACTCACTGAACGTATATGAAATAAGGCCCTCTTTCGGCTGACTTGAATCTGATTATTAATAAGTTTGAGAATTATATACAACTTACACAATTAACATACTTAATTAGTTCTAACCCTGCATCTTATATAGACAACGTCGTTGTAGTATACAAGTTTTACCAAGGATTATATTAAAATCGTTTGTGAATCAATTTCAAACAACTTATATGAATCTTTCTCGATGTCTTCTCAATTCTTTCCCACATACAACAAATATACAGATGCTTTTTAACCCTTTCCCTCATTATAGACGCTTTCTGACGCCTCTGCAGCAGACTGATTTTTGAAAACATAGTGACAAAAGAAGAAATTGCTCAAAACGAGCAATTTCTCCTTTTGCCACAATGTTTTCCACTTTTAGTCATAGGTTATCCATTCAATTATAGAGATTTTCTATTTTTTGACAAAATATGTTCAAAGTCATCTGCTGCAGAATTGTCGTATGAGGGAAAAGGTTAAAGCATCTTGTCAAAATTATGGAAAATATCTGTTTATGAAAGTTTAAAAATAGAGTTGAAAACATAATGGCAAGCAAGAGGAGACATTCCTCATAATGAGCAAGTTCTCCTTTTGACACATACTTTTAAAGGTCGTCTGCTACAGAGGCGTCAAGAAGCGTCTGTATGAGGGAAAGGGTTAAAGCCTTTCTAGAGAATGCACACCAATGCTAGCGCCGGGATTGTGTGGAGTTCCCGAATATCATTCCCCCCCCCCCCCCCCCCCACCCCACCACCCTCGGGAGTGTGTGGAGTTCCCGAATATCATCCCCTCAATGGGAATAGAACCAGGGACCTACTGTTTCTTATACAGTCGTTTATAGAGATTCTCTGCAGTTTTGCCTCGATGAAATCAAAATCGTCTGCTTTCAGAATTGTTGTTTACAGGCGTTAAAGGATTAACCCTTTCCCTCATACGACAATTCTGCAGCAGACGAATTTGAACGTATTTTGTCAAAACATAAAAAATCACCATAATTGAATGGAAAACCTATGACAAAAAGTGGAAAACATTGTGGCAAAAGGAGAAATTGCACGTTTTGTGCAATTTCTTCTTTTGTCACTATGTTTTCAAAAAGCCGTCTGCTGCAGAGGCGTCAGCAAGCGTCTATATGAGGGAAAGGGTTAACTATTGATTAAAGCATGATGATCGTAAGTGTCTCTACCTTTGATATTTATAACTTTGCATCTGACGCACACGTTTACAAGACACAATCAACAGGCGGAATTCGATACGTCATCAATGCCCTTTACTATTTAATGTCAATGTCAATGTATGATTTCCACAAAACAATCCACTATTTGGAAAATTATTAAATTAGGTCTATATGATATGAATACATACCGTAACAGTTAACGTACCTAGTAAGACATTCCAAAGACATACCCGCCATTAGTTGAAATAACTTGAGAAACACATGAACAATCTTTACAAATGAAAGTACAAATATTGCAGAAAGTTAATGAATTGTAACAAAATAAATCATTTTGACAAACTTTGATTGTTTGCAACAATGTTTTCAAAAGTCGTCTGCTGTAGATGAGGTGGAATGCTTTTTGGGATTACTAAGGAACGATTTAAACGCCGTGTTAACCCTTCCCCCTCATACGACAATTCTGCAGCAGCGTCAGAAAGCGTCTATATGAGTGAAAGGGTTAAACTGTATTTCAGTTATGACACGGCTGTTCAGTGTGTTTCCTGCCTTCCATGTACGAGTATTCCAAACAATGTTCTCTTCAGCAATGGATACTCCTATGCCAGGAATGCCGTGTCATAACTGAAATACAGTTTAACCCTTTCACTCATATAGATTATTCCTTTAAATATATCTGAAAAATGTTTTCAAACTTAATTGACTGCAGTATGTGTAACCTTTCCCTCGTAAAACAACTTTCCAACCAAAAAATGCGGATGTGTTGTAAAACGCAATAACGTTCTAAAAGAAGGGTCAATATAGTAAGACTTGTTTTCTTCCTATTTCAAACTTGTGTCATGTGGGTTAAAGGTCTTACGAACTTAAACACATTATGACAGTCTGTTTTCAAATCCCCAAGACACAATCCCAATACCAATTATCTGCAAACAACAACAACAACACCCAAATAATAACTGTAAGTATAATGGATCTGTGTACTAGGAAAACCACCATCCCGGTATCTGTGACCATTGTATGTGCTGGTTAATCTGGTCGACATGGTCCAACAGTAAGGCATATGATACACACACCACAGTAAGTCATATGACACACACACAGACGACTTGTGAAAGCATATATTGACTATAACAACCAATATCCACATTCTCACAATGATTTCTACTCTGTTCTAACTTTCATATTTGTATATATTTTTTGGTTGGAAAGTTGTTTTACGAGGGAAAGGTTACACATACTGCAGTCAATTAAGTTTGAAAACATTTTTCAGATATATTTAAAGGAATAATTGAACACTATTTTGTATATAATCCATGTAAATGTGTATAATACATGTAAATGTGTATAATAAATGTGTATAATACATGTAAATGTGTATAATACATGTAAATGTGTATAATACATGTAAATGTGTATAATACATGAACTGAAACATATGCTCTCTGGTGACTTAAAGGCCCATGGGGCCGGGTGTTCTTTATCAAATAATGTTTGTTAAATTATGAATGTACAGTATATTATAGATTGTTAACACATGTCACAATAATAAACAATTTACTTTCTTACTAACGTAGTCACATACAAATTCAAAAACAAATATGTCAACAACAAATACCTTTATTCCTCTCAGTTCTACAAACAGAATACATGAGGATGATATAACAATACACAGTCAACGAGGCGAAACAATCTACAAATACATATTTCAATCATAAACGGTAGAATTAGCTTAATTATATGAAAGTTGTCTTAGTCTGTACATTTGAATCAAATAGCATGGACGAGTTGACAAATGTTGTATAAATACGCCGAATGTTGGCTTTTCTCGAGTATATCTCCATCAGTCCACGGAAACAATATGTATCTCGAAGTCCGTGCTCTTTGCTGTCAGCTAAGTGCGGCCCTGTGTTTCTAAACTTAATGACAAAGGTGGAACGTTTACATGGCTTTATATTTCTTTAATAATATCTTAAGAAAGAATTGTAACACTAGGACATTTTGGGGGCCTAAATTTGAAAGTGTTCAAAACAAAACGGAATAAAATAAATTTCTCATTTTTGTTTCTTTCCCGACAATGTTTTCAAAATGATTCTTGCTACAGAGGTGGCATTTGTTTTCGTCTGTATAAGGTAAAACGTTGCAGGGATGACAAAGGGGGCGGTGTCCCGGGGGTAAGAGTTCATCCACTGTGTAACCCGAGCGTTACATTCACGAAAACCAAAACTAGTCAAGTCCTGGGGAAATGCGCATTGCTGCGGTGTGTTTGGTACCTCATCACAGAACCGTACAGTTGACATTAATGAGGTTACACGGCTAGTTTTTTAAAACTAAAATCAATCTCTATGATTTATGCAATGCTGGAGTGGAAAAAGAGACTTAGATAACCATGTCTGAATATTACAGGAGTATCTGAATCTTCACTGTTTGTCTACTGCACAAGGATCACTTTCATATGAGGCTCTTCAAACGTATTTCAAATGAGTGGTGGCCATCAACAATTGATGGAGGGAAATATTGAATTTGTGAATAGTAATTTAACAAATTTTTCAATGCAAATCAACCCAATCCTCCTGGTTTAGAAGACATTTAAAACTGGCCGCGCCATGGTAACACGTGGTATAGACGCAGACGACAACTGCCTCGGTGCTGTTTGATAAACCACATACACGCTTCTGTAACAGACGAAAACATTGTGGCAAAAATAGAAGTTGCTCATGCTTCCAACAATGTGTATTCATTTATTGAGCCAATGCATGAAAAACTATGCAAACTAATTTGTTGTGAACACTATAGATCCAGTTGAAACTAATCCGATCAAGATCTTCACTGTTCACATATTACTTACACAAGTTTGTCAGAAATGTATGACAATGTGTGTAGACTGTGATAAGTCTGAGACGGCGAACAAGATGATCTGTACCTATAACATTTATAGAGAACTTTTTTAGTTTTTTTTCAAGATTTGCTGCTGCATATTTGTTGTATGTTGGAAAGAGTTCACTCAACCCTTTCCCTCATACGACAATTCTGCAGCAGACGACTTTGAACATATTTTGTCAAAAAATAGAAAATCTCTATAATTGAATGGGTAACCTATGATTAAAAGTTGAAAACATTGTGTCAAAAGGAGAAATTGCTCGTTTTGAGCAATGTCTTCTTTTGTCACTATGTTTTCAAAAAGCCGTCTGCTGCAGAGGCGTCAGAAAGCGTCTATATGAGGGAAAGGGTTAATCAATGGATGAGATTCGTGTTCAATAGTGTCGTATTGGGTAAACGGTTACATCTTTCAAGTAATATTTTAACATTATAATCCAATGATACAGGTAATGGGCCATGTTATTAGTATGTAATTTAGTGGGGCTAAATAAATCCTAGGCAATGTGCGGTATCACTTACTAAGGTATCATTTACAGTTAATATACGTATTAGTTCAATGGACCGTTTGAAAGCCTTTAAGTTCGACTAACGGAGCTTGATCGTTCTTGTGTTCAGAGTAGCAGTTCGTGTACCGTTTGCTTCTGTTAAATGTTATTGAACGCATGGCCCTTTTACTGATTAACGTTGGACGAGGAAGCACGTTGTTTTTAAAATTATTTAAGGAAGGTCGCATACTAGAGGTTCAAATGTTTATTGCTGATAACTGACATTTTGTTTGTCCAATTCTGCGCGGAAGATATAAACAACACCAACCATGATATAATTTCTTGTTTTGCTATGAAGAAAGTTCCCTACATAACACAATCAATATTGGCAATATTGTAAATGGATTCATCAGGAGAGAATTGTACGTATGAAGTAAAGCCGACAATAGAAGCCATTTATTCCCCACTCATTACCATTTCATAGTCATTTCGGTTTTAGGCCCGATTTACAAACCAGCCCCTTGAGACCCTCTAGGAATGGCTCGGCACGGGTCTCTCGTGCCCGGCCATTGATTTTTAAGACAGCGAAATGTTCGGATTCTTTTATCCTTTAGCACTTGACTAGACGGAAAGTTGATTGATATAAAACTGTTTGAATATTTTATGCATTAACGGGCCGGAGTAATGGAGTTAAACACTGGCCGAATTCTTCCCCCAAACTGGCCAATGAGTTACCACATTCTAACCCTTTCCCACATACAGAATATTAGAATATTTCTGCGGCCTTTTGCAGTCGACTTGTAATGACATTGTGAGAGCAAAAGGAAACATTGATCATAATGAGCAATTTTCCCTTTGCCACAAAGTTTTCAACTCTTTTCAATAATTCCCTTAAAGAGAATTTTCATATTTTGCCTAGACGTATCAAAGTCGTCTGCTGCAGATTTGTTGTATGTTGGGAAGGGTTAAAACAAAATGTAGCGGAAAATGCTTGATTTTGAAATGATTATCTTTGTCATTTTGTTTTCATCTATTTGTCTATCTGCGTTAGACTGTGGATTTTGTCTTGCCATTTGTCATTCTGCTTCTCGTTTCGCGTTATAGTTTAGGCTGAACGAATATGCGGTTATTTTGCCCTTATCTTTTTTTCTTATTTCTGCTGATATAATGTAAAGTATAAATGCTATATAGCTTCTCGTTTGTCTTCTTTTTTTTATTTCAGGTTATCGAATCCATAGTTCAGTGTGTTGACATAATTTCTTCTGAACGATATGTTACCCATCACGATCATTGTTCTTGTTTTGTTTGTTTGTGTATATGCTGAGAGTCAGTCGAAATGCTAACCCCACAATCATGAGTGCCACGGAGGGAAAGCCATTTTCAAATCTGTCCTGCATACATACGCTTTCTGACACCTATGCAGCAGCCGAAATTTGGTAACCGTGATTGTGATAAAAGGATAATTGCTCAGAATAAACAATTTCTAATTTTGTCACAATGTTTTCAACATACTTCTATTATTATTCTTTCATAACGAGTTTCAATACCAAATTATTTCGAACTCGTCTGCTGCAGTTTTGTTGTATGTTGCAAAGGTTTACAAATTGCTGTAGGTTTTCAGATTTTTAAGACAGAAACCCATACTTTCCTTAGAGCAGATCAAGGCTACATGGACAGTTAAAACGAAAGAGCCGCCGTACGAAAAGCGACCTTCGGGATTTATTAACGAACAACGACCATGCAACCTGTGTAATCAAGATGAAGATCGCCATCTTTTCGAATCATCTGGACATGGAGATTGTTCCTGTCCCAAACATTTTGTTTGTTTTGGTGATTAACGCTGACCCCACACTCGTGAGACCCAGTGTGTCGGCCAGGAATTGCCCTGAACACCACCGTGCACGAAATGAATGATTATCGAAATGGCTCTCAATATTAACCCTTTAACTCATACGACAATTCTGCAACAGACGACTTTGAACGTATTTTGTAAAAACATAGAAAATCTCCATAATTGAATGGATAACCTATGACAAAAAGTGGAAAACATTGTGGCAAAAGGAGAAATTGCACGTTTTGTGCAATTTTTTCTTTTGTCACCATGTTTTCAAAAAGCCGTCTGCTGCAGAGGCGTCAGAAAGCGTCTATATGAGGGAAAGGGTTAACCCTTATCCCGCCGAACTCCTGCAACGAATTGTTGGATTGCTGGCACGTTATTGGACTATTATCCAATGGTTTGGTGCACAGAATTAATAAATTGGTATCCTTTTATATCGTTCGGAAAAATGCGCGCATGGTTAATGCATGAATTATTTCACGCCGTTATTACGATTGCCTCAATCTCCATTAAGACATGTACGCTACCCCACTTCCCTCTCCAAAGTATCGACTTATAGATATAGATATAGATAATTGTCTATACGCTTTCTGACGTGTTTGCCCCCGGCGTTTTTTAAATTATTGTGACAAAAGGATAAATTGCTAATAAAGAGCAATTTCTCCTTAAGTCACATTGTTTTCAACTCTATGCAACTAGTATACTACAAATAACAGATACAAATAATTTACACTAACGCATTGCGTTAATTCTTCCTTCATTGTCATGGAAACCGTACGATTTTAACTTGTGAAATGCAAATGTCGGTTGGCCACCCGCATGATGACCTTTAGTGGCGATGTCCAATACAAAAATAGACAATGACGAAACAGTGTAGAACATCCATTGTACTGTTTTATTTTTACTTTATGTCGTTTTAAACATTATTTCAGCTCTACCCATGGGACAGTTCACTTATTCATGCTCCCTTGGTAAACAACCAAGTACCAAGGGAGTGTGCCTTACCAAAAGGCATCCCACCATGACCGCCCCGACGTTACTCAAACTGCCTTTTCCAATAGAAAACCCTTCATTGGAAAAAGAGAAATTGTTCTTTAAAAGTGGAGGTTTAATATTGATTGGTTGCGGTTTAATGCCGCTTTGAACAATTGTTCAGTCATGTCATAGCGACGGGTTCACCTACCAATGTGTGCCCTGGACATTCCGCACCAGTACGCTACACAACATTATTATCCAAGCAACTAGCTTTTAATCGACAATGACTATTATCTCCTAGGTTGAAGACACATGTGACTTGTAACATTAACTTTTGTCAAACGTCGAAAAAAAAATTGACAGAGATCGAGTTCGACCTCACAACCACTGGATAGACAGCCGACGTAACTACCGACTGAGCTAACGGGTCTCGATTGCGCTTAGACTCTAATTGAGGCTGCAGAGCGGTGCAGTTTGATGTGAGCGGTTTCAAATCTGGGATCCTCGAAGGCGGGTTTTACCGTGTCGTGGTCTATTCGCCATTTGTCGTTCACTCCTGACGTAGTTGTCAGTACAGTTTACGCTTAACCGGCGTTTTTAAAAGGTCCGCGATAATCCGTTAAATTGGTCCGTAAAAGTTCAAAAAGAACACACAATTGTCTCGTCCCTCACTATGAGACACCTTGAAACGACCTCTTCGCTCTCCTTCTTACCCTTTCTATCAGCTGAAACAGGCGTTGAAAACGGGAAACATGGAGGGAAACGTAGATTCTTTCGGCTAACAAATAAAGGCTTCTTCTTTTCAGTAAATTTTAATATCGTTTTAAGAAAACATTCTAAAAATACCCCGGAATTTTGAGTATTTTAATGATTTTTTGCTCTAAAGATGTGGACTAGGACCGGTAATTGTCTTCGAAGGTTAGGTTAAAAGTTCGGCAGTTATTGTCAAAATCGAACCGTTTGCCTAATATGATATTTGAGTCGTTCCACGAGAAAAACCAACATTGTGGACTCTGCGTAAAGTATCGACCCAGATCAGCCGAAGCATGCCGCGCAGGCTTACCCGGAAAGACACTTTTCGCCTCCTGTGGATTTTCTTTTTCAGGAGTCATTACTCTATACCTCTATCCCCCTGAGACGGAATGCTTCGGCCCGGATTCGCCTGCGCGGACTGCACAGGCTGATCTGGGTCGAAACATTACGCAGAGTCGACCATGTCGGTTTTCTCGTGGAACGGCTCATTTCAAAACACACCAAGAATAGTATAACTTTACAAAACGATTATGTACGTTTGATTTTATACAAAAGTTGAAAACAGTTTTGGCAACTCGAGAACCTTGCAAGTTTTGAGCAAGTTCTTCTTTTGTCCATAATGTTTTAAAAGACAGTCATCTGCTGCAATTCTTCAACTCTCGTCTGTTTGTAACAAGGACAAGGTTAAAACCACTTGTTATCCATTAACAACTTCGAGTCATTCTAAATTCAACGGAACGAAAATCGAATCAAATTCTCATCAGGGTATCATTAGTTATTACAAAATTGAAAATATTTCCCAATAAGCCAATTGTCGGCAGGGATATTTTTAAAATCCCAGGAGTTATTGTGTTACATTGTTGTGTTTGTTCAAACTCGTTAACTAGTGTGCAATACACAGAAGAAGGAAATACTTTCTTTTAACCCTTTAGCATAAACAAGAAATGTGCAGCATATGCAAAAAGATCTTGGTAAGACTGTGAAAAACCTACATGGATAAGAGTTTAATCATCGAATAGAGTTAAAAACAGTGTGCCAGATGAAGAAATTGCTTATCATGAGCAATTACTCCTTTTGCAACAATGGTTTCAAAAGTCGTCTGCTTCAGAAGCATCAGAAAGCATATGTATGTGGGAAAGAGTTAAAATAAAGATAGACAATGATAGACGTCTGATTGATTATTGCTTGAGATTCTGTAACATTTGTCTTGGTAAAAACGGTTTTGTTGTTGAAGATGAATTTCACTTTTTGTTAGTATGTCCAGTTCCAAAGAACTTCGGCTTTTTATATTTCAAGAAGTCTGGACAAATTCATACCCAACTATAAGGTTGTTTTATGACATAATGAGTGAATGTAGACCCACATATGAATGAATGAATGAATGTATATTGTTTTATGGCGCATCGACAGCTAAGGTCATTTAGCGCGCAATTAATCCCACATATGTAAAATCACTGATAAAATATCTAATTGAGGCATTTAAAACCAGACAATTACTTTTAGATGAACAGGTCTAATTTAATCATAACATTTGTGTCGTATACTAATTATTTCTATATTTGAATATCTTAAAAACGTTTATGATGTCACTTCAATGAATTTATTATGTACTTGTAAATTATGTATAATGGGCCGGAGGCCTTACATGACTGAATAAAATATTTGATTTGTATTTTGGTTTGTTTTTTGTCCTGACATTGCCACATTGAAGAAAACATCGTGCAAAAGAAGAATTGGCTTACTTTAAGCAACATCTTCTTTTACTGCCATTTTGATAAAAGTAAACTTTATCAGGAAAATAATTCATAAAGCGGGTATTTATTCCGATTTCCAAGTGACACAGAATGATTCCATGAACAATTTAATTCCATTTACAATTGTCATGTTATCATCAATATGCAATAATAATAAAAAAAGATCCTCTATAGACCGCACACACTGCTGTGTAAAAAGAAAGCGCCCTTTTCTTTACATTCTTTTAAATTTATTTTAGGCAAGTCATCGTCTGCTGTTTACTTGTGAAATTGAAATATTTAAAATTGTCGGCTGCCATTGTCAATAGAGTGTCGGATCACATCCATTGCCATTCAAATGATATTGACTTGTTCACCCATTCCCGTATACAAGCATCTTCGAAATCATCTGGGCAAACATTTAAAAACTGTCTATTGATGGAAATATAAACTGTATATTGAATCGTTTAGAAAACAGTGTGGCAAACGAGAAATAGTTCATTATGAGCAACTGTAAAGTTGTTATACAGGTACTTCGTCATTTAAGAAGGAGATCAGAAGCAGTTTTGTTTTCTTCCAATAAGCACAGAACAAGTTCCCCTTCCATTTTTTCTTTTGCGGAGTTCATGGCATAACCAGCTCCATTCTTCCCCCGACAACCTTAAAAGGAAGGTCGCCAGTTGCCTTACAAGAGGGTGCTCTGAGACACAGTTGTTGGAGTGCAGAAAATGCTTGAGTTAGGCAACTGATTGCCGTGATATGCCTGGCATGTTGAAACGGTATTAATCCAACATTTATTGATAACTAGCTTTGTAACTGAGGTAACGCTCGTCTGTTTTCATTCGCATATTCGTATGCTGCATGCATATCGTCTGCTTGCGGGGTCGGATATTGTCTACGCCGATCAAATGATGTATCTTGTTCTGTTGGCGGGGTCGGATAGGATGGTGCGGGAGACATTAACCGAAATTAAAACGGTTTTATAAATAATTCTTTGAAAATAAACAAATTTTAAATCAGACAATATGGTATATCTGAGTATTTGCATTTGCTCTTTTCACACAATGTTTTCGCGCGCCTCTTTGCTGTCAAAAGTGTCCCGATCAATGAGTGTGTTCATTTCAAATCGCTGAAACCGTATCTCATTACACGTGTTGGACTGAAGCTGTCAATATATATACAAACAATCAACATTTTTGCTTTACTTCGTTTGTAAGAATGATAATTAACGCCATTTCAACATCATTGCAGTTATATCACAGCTTTCGCTGTAACCAGGGTTACTGGTGACGTTATCCCACCGGTGCACCAGTCACAAGTCGAAATGTTACTCACGCAAACCTCAGCGCATAGAGTGTGTTTACATAACACATACAATACAAATGGTTTGAAGTATTAGAAAGCGTTAATAAAGAGTTTTAAATGTATACGCTCTAATATAACGTATTTACATGCAATAACCACTCAAGACCCCGGTATTTATGAAATTCAATATTCTATAATCATGCCGTTATTAACAAAGCTACCTCTTTACATTGGAATTCCTGTAAAGTTGTTACACAGGTACTTCGTCATTTAAGAAGGAGATCAGAAGCAGTTTTGTTTTCTTCCAATAAGCACAGAACAAGTTCCCCTTCCATTTTTTCTTTTGCGGAGGTTCATGGCATAACCAGCTCCATTCTTCCCCCGACAACCTTAAAAGGAAGGTCGCCAGTTGCCTAACAAGAGGGTGCTCTGAGACACAGTTGTTGGAGTGCAGAAAATGCTTGAGTTAGGCAACTGATTGCCGTGATATGCCTGGCATGTTGAAACGGTATTAATCCAACATTTATTGATAACTAGCTTTGTAACTGAGGTAACGCTCGTCTGTTTTCATTAGTTGTGCGAACTATACTAATCTGGTGAGACTGTGTAGATACATAGGGTCGTTTAAGCCTCCATTACTTGTATATCCACGGAGCCAAGGTAGCACAGTCGGAATGCTCCGCGAGCTGACAATCGACGTTCGAATCCCAACTCGGCCAACATTCTTTCCGATGTTTGACAAAAGTCAAATGCGACACGAGTCATTTATTTTCCACCAATTAGCAAACAGTGAATGTGAAAAAGCAGCCAGTTGATTGGTTATACTTTTATAACGATTACTGGCATATAAAAGCCAGATACCACTTGGTTAGGTGAAGTGGTCGCCATGATATGACTGAATAATTGTTGATAACGGAAGATAACCCATAGCTGAAGATAAGGGGTGTTTTGCATGTTCTAAAATCCTTATTTGACCCTCTTACCCTTTGTTGTGGGTACTCAAAAGAATCGTCTCAGTGAGACTATTCTTTTGAGTACCCACATTATAGGATCTGCTTTAATAATAAGAGAGAATTTGTGGGGAAAAGAGCTGAATATCCCTTCTTATCTGAACCTCTGAAACCCCAATCAGTCAACTATTTGAATATCTCACCAAGAAGCCATTTTACTTATGTCCCTGTTCTGTTACACAAGGTATTGTCCTACTTTCTCATTTTAATTAGCAACACCGTAGATATATATTACATTCGTGTTTACACATTTGATTAATCGCCTGTCACTTATCAGAGAAAAATACATGAATGAATGTTAATTTCATTCAATTTATTTATAACTTTTTGATCTGTTAACAAACACTTTTCATGTCACAAGATATTGCATCTCTGTAAAATAATTCCCACATTTAGATGCAGCTGCAGTATATAACGTTTTAAAAGCTTATTGCAAAGGGAGATATTGCTTGGGATCAGCAATTTCTCTACTTGCCACCATATTTTCTAATATTTGTTTATAACTGTTCTTTCATGAATACAGAGTTTCCATGTGTTTTACTAGTTGTTTTCAAAGTCGTCTACTCCAGATTTGATGTATTGATTGATTGATTGATTAATTGGGATTTAACGCCGTTTTCAACAATTTCTCAGTTATATCACGGCGGCCAGTTCACCTACTCATGCATTTCCTGGTTTTCTCACACCAGCACTCCACACAACAATCTTCCCAAGCAAATATTTGATGTATGTGGGAAAGGGTTATATTGACAAACTGGGTGGGGTGTTTGGCGTATATGCTAGCTGTTGTGAAAGATGTAGACCAAGATCAGTCCGAACAATCACAAATCCCTTCTGGATTTATGGTAATACTGATCAGATTCACGAACTGGTCTGAACTTCTAAACAATTTCAAATGCCAATAATTTAGAACAAGGTGTAAAATGAAGAAAAGTAAGTTGCTGCTGTAATCATTTGTGAGCGTAGCTCCTTTTAGGCACTGTAGGCACGTGCCTACAATTCTTTCTAGAAATGCCCCAAAATGCAGCTGCGGCGATACACATCTGCGTAATGTATCGACCAGATCAGCATGCGCTGTCCGCGCAGACTGATCCGGCCGAAACATTCCGTATTAGGGGGGATAGATAGAGTAGTGATTCCTGAAACAGAAAATCCACAGGAGGCGAAAAGTGTATATCCGGGTACGCCTGTGTGGCATGCTTAGGCTGATCCGTGTCGATACTTTACGCAGAGTCCACAATGTTGATTTTTCTCACGAGACCATCTACACATTGATTATTGCCAAGCTACGCCCCTGATATGTGGGAAAGGCTTAATAGTTGATACAGACATAATGTATTAAAATAATGAACAATATCCTTAGGTTAGAGTATCAAAGCAGGCCACAATAAAACACGGAGTAATTATTACAGAACAAAGCACGTCGACTATGAAAACCAAAGACTTTAAAATGTGTAGCAATGGTTGCCCTCTTGGCGCTCAGGATTGTGGGTAAGCATTACGACTGGCTGGCTGGTGTCAGGATAAATGTACCCAAATTACTGGTACAGGAAACGCCATGATATAACTGAAAAATTGTTGAAAGTGGCGGAATAACACTAAACAATAAACCACGGAAACCGAAGAATAAAAAAGTAAAGGATACCGGATTTGACATTGGAAGTGTCGTCTGCTGACAGGATCCGAAGACTAGAATGTATTGTATGGTAAATTGAAAGTATGAATTTGATATACATACATATCGATGACAACAGTGTGTGGGAAAAGGAGAACATGTTTCTTTTGACCAACTTCTCCATTTTGTGTTCAATGATCGTCAACTGCTTATGCTTCAAAAGTCGTTTGTATTAGGTAAAGGGTTACTAATATCATTTCATGAAAAAGAAACAACAAAAACAAGGATGCATCCCCTCGGTATTCAATCATCACATTGAGTTCTCTTGTGATCAGTCAAAATAGTCAAAGTTCAATTTTGACCTTGACCTTCAACCTATGACCTTGAAAATAAGCCATACACTAACTGTATAACAAATTTGGTTAAGATCGGTCGAAGGATGTTCAGTGTAGAGTGGTCACAATGTTGTTACAGACGAACGCACGGACGAACGAACGAACGAACGAACGAAGAAACGAACAAACGGACAGTCCCGTTACTATATCCCCATCGCAAACTTCGTTAGCCGAGGGGATAATAACGACCCACACCGCCTCGGTGAGTGAAGTCGAAGAACATCCGCCTCGAGTGCGGGATGTCGCGAGCTCGATACCCGACAAGGTCATGCCAAAGACTGTGAACAATGGTAGTAATTAATGTCGCTCCTTGGCGCTCAGAATTGTGTATGTGTGAGTAAGCATTATGACTGCCCTGCTCATATCGGGATGAATGGACCAGATTCAGTGGTAACTTACCCAGGAAACGACGGGAATATAACTGATCAACTTAACCCTTTCCCTCATACGACAATTCTGCAGCAGACGACTTTAAACATATTTTGTCAAAAAATGGAAAATCTCAATAATTGAATGGATAACCTATGACTAAAAGTGGAAAACGTTGTGGCAAAAGGAGAAATTGCTCGTTCTGAGCAATTTCTTCTTTTGTCATTATGTTTTCAAAAAGCAGTCTGCTGCAGAGGCGTCAGAAAGCGTCAAACAAAACAACAACAACAGTTGGTATTCGTGTTTCCAGAAAACCTCTTACCGCCCAGCGCACTCTACAAGCACACAGGGTTAAATCAATAAATCTAACTGAAACGATGCAAATAATTGTCCGTTGTAAAACTAGATTGGATCATTTTGTAATTTTGTCTGGTCGCGTCAAACTTACCGGCCCGTTCCTTTGTGCGTCTATCAATAAACGAGATTATAATATATCACAGAGAAAAATCGTTCATGTAGCAATATTTTCTCATGTGAACTGCCACTGCATTGTTAGTGTGAGCAGTGTCGGGTATAGGACGGGACAGAGAAGATTAAGGTGAGTCTTCATATGCGCACAGTGTCACCAAATCCTTCGATGCTCGCCTTCTTTTTCACGGGCCGAGCCCCGGTAGCTCAGTCGGTAGCGACGCGGGCTGTCAATCCAGGGGTCGTGAGTTCGAATCCCACCTCGGCCAACATTCTTTTCCGACGTTTGACAAAAGTCACTGTGACCTGCGTCATTCGTCTTTCGCCAATGGGCTGTTTGATGTAAAAACAGTCTATGTAGACAGTTACTTTGTGTGGTGTACTGGTGTGGGCAAACCAGGAAACGCATGAGTAGGTGAACTGGAATGGCCTCACGTGATATGATATGAAATATGGTTGAAAACGGCGATAAATACCAATCAATCAATCAATCAATCAATCAATCAATAAATCAATCAATCAATCAAGCAATCTTGTTCACGGAACTACGGTCAAACCAACATTAACGAAATTATTACACGTTAAGAAAAAGACATGTCAACAGGATTTACAAGGACTAAATTGGTGTTGATTCACAGAGGTTCTCTGATTAATTGGCGAACAGTGAAGAGCCAGATCAGGCTGCGCGGACGGTCTAATTGATCTGGATATAAATTGATTGCAAATGTTTTAAGAGACCTACATATGTAACTTGTGACGAAAAACTACAGCTGCAGCCCCACTGGTCCCCTTTTCTCGTTGTGTAGTTGTGTTATGCCAACAAAGTGAGGGATGCATTAAGACCCGTTTTCCTCTGACGTGGCTCTTATTTTCATCAATCTATATATAATATACCGTATATTTAAACAAACAGTGCGCTCTTTGTTAACCCTTTGTTAACACTTTGTTAACCCTTTCAATCTTGATTGTTTTTAATAAACTTGTCCAGATTTCCATTCGGAAGGAACAGTGGCTTTTTAACCCTTTCCCTCATACGACAATTCTGCAGCAGACGACTTTGAACGTATTTTGTCAAAACATAGAAAATCTCCTTAATTGAATGGATAACCTATGACAAAAAGTGGAAAACATTGTGGCAAAAGGAGAAATTGAATAGAACCTATGACTAAAAGTAGAAAACATTGTGGCAAAAGGAGAAATTGCACGTTTTGTGCAATTTCTTCTTTTGTCACTATGTTTTCAAAAAGCCGTCTGCTGCAGAGGCGTCAGAAAGCGTCTATATGAGGAAAAGGGTTAAGGAATATAAAATAAAAATGCAACACTAAAGAGCCTGGTCAGGCGGCGCGGATGTGCCGGCTTGCTATATATTGTGTGCAGGCTTGCCTGACTCTATACTGTTGTCACAGGTTCCAGAAGAAGCTATTTTGCTGCAGAAGGATAAACGGTCCGTATCATAACGGGTATTTTGAAACCCCATTTGGAAGCTGAATTACCTTTCGATATTAACCTAATGTGCTCTACTTAACAACGTATTTTCAAAAACAATTCAAAGTACGCATCAAACGATTGGAGCTTTGGCTGCATTTGTGGTAAATGACAGCTTATACATCTGTGCATGTAACTTTTGACTAAACATAAACTTTAGCCCGCCTAGTTGCATGCCTTTGTAACTTTAAATACATGTAGATCCAGACCGGGAATTAGACAGTCAATACGGACCTAAATCGCCAAGTCGATTCAATTCAATTCAATTCTTTTATTAGGCAATCGTCTATCCAATAAATTCATAGGTCATTTAATATACATACAATGCATAGAAACATATAACAACTATATACACAATCATAACAGTTTTCAAACGGACCGAATTAGTATTAATACAATTACAAATGCAATACAAATAGTGCACTGACAAATTAACGGAAATATAGGTAGAAGCTCAATTCAATATAATCAAACATGAATAAAACCGGAACATCGAGGATCAATCATGTCTTCGGGTTTGGAATTGTCCATTAACAATAGATAAAAGGCATACAAACATATAACAATTATATACACAATCAAAACAGTTTTCAAACGGACAGAATTAGTAGTAATAAAATTGCAAATGCAATACAAACAGTGCACTGTCAACTAAACATAAATACAACCGGAACATCAAGGACCAATAATGTCTTCGGGTTTGGAACAGTCCAATCAAATTCGGTGTGTTTGTATGTGAAGAAAGACACCAATACAGAGAAGGGATTGTTCAGTTGTATAAGTCAGTATACTTTATTGACATACATTAAGTTGTGTGTGTATTAATTCAATATCATCCCAGATCTCAGTCTAACACCGTTACAATGTAAATACGATATTTATCGAGAGCGATCCAACTGGAGGAATAATAATACATTCATGAATACAAACAGGTTTTAACCCTTTCCCACATATAACAAAATCTGCAAGACGACTTTGAACATATATATTGGTTAAAATATGGAAAACCTTTATAGAGTATAAAACAATGTTGCAGAAGGATAAATTGCTCATAATGAGCTCCTTTTGCTATACTGTTTGTAAAAGTCGCTGCTGCAGAGGCGTCAGAATGCTTCTGTATGTGGAGAAGGGTTAAAATAGAAATCAATTGTTTCACTACTCTTCGGATTGATTGATTGATTGATTGATTGATTGATTGATTGATTGATTGATTGATTGATTGATTGATTGATTGATTAGGTTGAAGTGGTGACTGATGGGTGAATTATTGCACGGCCGGACGGAACTCTTTATGGGTTTACATTGAGGAGTTTAACCCCCGTGCCATCAGGGTTGTAAGATGCCTTCGATCCTTATAAAAGTTGCTGCCTGTACACATTACAACTATATATAAACATTGCTGTACATGGGGGAAATTGTTCATCATGAGCTATTTTCCCCTTTTGCATAAATGTTTTCACCGCTGTCTAATGGTAAATCTTTCATTGATACAGGTTTACCATATTTTTAACAAGATGTGTTCAATGTGCTCTGCAGCAGAATTGCAGATTATGGGGGGAAAATGTTAACAGATTATGGAATGATTTTTAAAACAGTACAATGTTTTAAGAGTTTTATGAAAAACCGAGGAAGACTAGGTTCAAATTACACAAATCAGACATTAGACACACGCTGTGGGTACAATAGTTAATATCCACCTTCCTGACCAAACTACTCTGTCGTCTGCTTCAATAAAATATGAGAGGGGAAAAAGAAACATTTGTCTAATTACAATGCATATTGCAAATTCATTTTGAGAAAAGGAGAAATGCTCATGTAGGTCTATGTTTCCTTTTCTTTTCCCCCAAAATGTGATGTAGTGTCGTCTGTTGCAAAAACAAAATTAAAGTCGTCTTCATCAAGAAAAGGGTTAAAGCCGTTGAATCGGTATCGGAATTTAAAACGGAGTCAATGTCGAACGGAGGTATAACTTTACAAAGAAAGATCAGTCACGCGTTATTTACAAACACTTTTTTTCATCTTATGAATTTGTTTTCTACCAACCGACCCTTTGTCAGATCAGGGGTACGTTCAATTATGTCTAACACAGTATAAGCGTTAGGTTGTCTCTAGTTTAAATGTGTTGTAAGTGTATTGGTGGATACCCTATATATGGGCTAACGTGACACCTTTCTGAACAGACAGAGCCCTGGACACATTCACCTTTCTACCAGAAGAGACTTTAGAAACCTTGTGAAGGTAAACATTCCTCACAACGTTACGTGTCAGCTAAATCCGTTCCCACATCTAGACGATTTCTGATGCCTTTACAGCAGACGAATTTTGTAAACATTGTGACAAAGCATGAAAGTGCTCATTATGAGCAATTTTTTTTTTGACACAGTATTTTCAACTCTATTCAATAATTATACAGTTAAAAACAAGTGATTAATACCACTTTTGTATAGCAGTTCCCTGTCTATAGCAACCACACTTTTAATTTCCCAATAACTCGTTTTCCTGCGTTAATGACGCTGCAAATAAAGACCACCTGTGAACAAAGACCATATTGTCATCTTCCCATTTAAACATAGGATGGACTGTAATTCATTTATAATGATTTTTCACATTTTTGCTAAGATAATTTCAAAAAAGTAAGCTGCAGATTTGTTGTTTATGGGAAAGGGTTGATCGGTATTTGAATCTTTGCAGATCTCAACATAGTTCTGCTGTCGAGTTTATACATTATAATATCTAAAACATCATTTAAGCATCCCAGCATACGTTACATCATGTCCTTCAATGAGGATGAACGCTTTCAACATTTTTATGAAATGCTGCAAGACTTTGTAAACCATTTCCCCAACACAATACATTATCAGCATACGACTTTAAAATCCTCTAGGCACGAGTATGAACAATCTCATTTACTGAAATTATTATTCCTGTATAAAGTTGAAAGCATGGTTACAAAAGGGTTGTTTTGGTATATCTCAGAAACAGTGAAGAGTCAGACGAAGATCTGCAGGCATACACGCCTTCATCGACAGCAGCCTATATTATTAAAGATGGCGTCTAGATGTTACTCCTGACGGATTGTTCGGTGTTTTACCCACTTTCAACAATGTTTCAGTTATATCAAGGCGGGTATATACCGGTACTACCAGGGGCGTAGCTTTGAAATAATCAATGTGTAGGCCGTCTCGTGAGAAAATCAACATTGTGGACTCTGCGTAAAGTATCGACCCGTATGAGTCTAATCATACCACACAGGCCTACCCGGATAGACACTTTTCGCCTCCTGTGGATTTTCTGTTTCAGGAATAACTACTCTATACATATATCCCCCTAAGACGTAATGTGTCGGCCGGATCAGTCTGCGCGGACAGCGCAGGCTGATCAGGTCGATACATTACGCAGGTGTCTATTGCCCCAGCTGCACTTTGGTGCATTTTGAGAAAAATGTGTAGGCGCGTGCCTACAGTGCCTAAAGGGAGCTACGCCCCTGACTATTGGCCCATTTATCCTGACACCAGCCAGCCAGTCGTAATGCCAACCCGTCAACCCTGAATGCCAAGGAGGGCAGCCATTACTACCAATTTTAAAGTATTTGGTAAAAACCAAGCAGGAGATCGACCCCACGACCTCCCGTACCCGAGGCGGACGCCTAACCACTACACCAAATGAGTCGGTAACTCCTGACAAATAATTCTTAAACTGCAACCCATCTAAACCCGATGCCGTGCAGTTCAACCGCTTACTTTGTAATAGTTGATTTCCTCCTTGGCGCTCAGGATTTCGGGAGTATTATTACGCTTGATAGACGATTCGGTGTCAGGATAACTATTACCGGTCAGGGGCGTAGCTTTGCAATAATCAATGTGTAGGCCGTCTCGTGAGAAAATCAACAGTGTGGACTCTGCGTAAAGTATCGACCCGGATCAGCCTAAGCATGCCACACAGGTCTACCCGGATTTTTCGCCTCCTGTGGATTTCAGGAATCACTACTCTATACATCTATCCCCCTAAGACGGAATGTGTCGGCCGGATCAGTTTGCGCGGACAGCGCAGGCTGATCTGGTCGATACATTACGCAGATATGTATCGCCGCGGCTGCATTTTGGGGCATTTTGAGACACGTGCCTACAGTGCTTAAAAGGAGCTACGCCCGTGCCGGTAGTACTGGTACATAAACCGAGAAAACGCCGTGATATAACTGAAATAATGTTGAAAGTGACGTAAAACTCCGTACAAACAAACAAATCATCCTCTATGTGTGACACAAAAACAATGATGTAATAAGGCTTCATTTCGTGTGACTCTTTACGTATATAGTTTAGAAATAGATCAGCTAAATACATGGTTTTACATATTTGTACAAGGTGTTTTGCATCTGTACAAAATATTCACCATCATTAATTACATCTCACGCTACACTGCCCTAAAAGCGTCCATCTGACTCGAAACTAAATATGTCTGAGTCATTAGCGAAAGGAAAATGACGTAAACCAATAAATATTGACAAATCCATATAAAATATGTTTGCCTAATTTATAAGTGATTTGCCACCGTGAATGTGAGAAGAAAGTGGAATATGTAACATTGTTATTATTGTTTTCTACGTCTTATTCGACAAATAATTCAGATACGTCACCGCAACAGTTTACTTATTCATAACTATTAGGTATCGTACCCCTTTCCAAAATGGAGACACATGTTGACGTTATTGTATCAGATAACTATTGAAAAAATTTAAGCAAAAGGAGAAATTGCTAATGATGAGCAATTTCTCCTTTTGCCCCAATGGTTTCCACCTTATACAATTTAGAATAATTTCATATATAAAAGTTTCAATATTTTTTCTTGATGTTTTCAAAGTCGTTTGCCGCATATTTGTTGTAAGTGGGAAAGGGTTACAGATACAAAATGCTTTTTTAAATAAATTAAAATTTCAGTATGAAACAAGATTTATAACGGCGGGTAGTCGGAGATCACAGATGTACAGAGCCGTACAGAGTCGTACATAACATCGAGTGCCTATCATCTCGACCTCCGCCATTGTCTTTTCAGATTCTTTCCAAATTTACTTATCCGTAAAATCCTCGTCCGATCTAAGGTCATGGTCTGTGAATTCCTTTATTCGCCTGATGATCTCAATCTAGGACGAAAACATCCCTGATTCACACCTGGATTTCTCTTTGTCCACTTTTAGTCTGAGTCACTCGCGACGAGTTTGACAGCCAGATAAATGGGAGGGGAAAACACCGCGACCACGTGTTTACTTATTTCATGTTTATTTCAGTTTTTATTTAGTTCAAATTTGCGGTTTGACTGGCGTTTACGGATATTTCCGTTTGAAATTGTTTGTGAATTCATCCGAACTTAAAATGTAATTTCACACACACAATGCGTTACTCTTCAACGTATTAAACCCTTCCCCATTTTGAATTATGTGAATTAAGTATAGAATCAAGATCAAGGTCGATCTGATTGGAGATTGGTGTGCAGTAATACGCACACTTCATAAGTCTTTACGCGATTCAGTGTGCGAGATGTTTCCTTTAAAAGCTCCATGCATTACATTACATGATATGCTTCATAACCATCTGCAATCAACATACCTCATACAACCCAAATCAACATACCTCGTACAACCCAAATCAACATACCTCGTACAACCCAAATCAACATACCTCGTACAACCCAAATCAAGGTAAAACGGTTCAGTACGTCTTTTTGAACTTTCGTTCAAATATCAAAAGGTCTCTGGACAGAGCGAGTCTAACAATAGTTATAATTGGACTCTTGTTCACGTCTCTTTAACTCTTTCAGCGCCGAATTGTTTAAAGTAGACTCTTCCATGTTCAACATCGGGTGTGTCCATTTCTCAATTTATGAAAGTTTTTGTCTATTTTGGTAACTAAAAGGCAAACAATGCTGATTTCATGTGAGACAGCTCGTTACGAGCTGACTCACCTGAATCTGCATTGTTTACAAAAACCTCAATATTGCCTGTGGCGTTGAAAGAGTTAAACGGTTAAAACTTTCCATTAGTTATAACTGACTTTGCCCGCCTTCATTTTACTTCGACCAATTATGATGTTGTTGTCTGTCATTACTTTTTAAAGTTCGATCCCAGCGCTCGGCGGTCATGATGGAGTGCCCGTGGGCAAGTTACATTACCTGTCGTATCACTGGCTAGTCGTGCAAGGTCATGAATAAACGTTATGTATTCGTGACGTAACTGAGATTGCAGTCCAAATGGAAACACGTGTATTGTGAACTTTGCGAGCCCTCAGTACCATTCTTCAAGAAGTACGGAGCTTAGTCCAGTAAAATTGTTACCCAATTACGTAAGACAAAGGGGAAAAGCACCGCATTTTGAACACAGTATCTTAAGTCCAAACCAAAATTAATGTGCCTTAAGGCTCAATCACACACTACCGATGTACCTCGGCGGGACTAAACCGGAGCACACAATTAACAACGGCGAGAAAATCGGCGGAGCTCCGTCGAGAAAGCACTTGAAATATCACAATTGGCTGTAGCAATCCCGATGTAGTGCTGTCACATCGCGAAGAACGGTAGTTAGTACATCGGCAGGACTACGGTATCACATGTATACAAGTTCAGTACATATTACGGGGCGCTACCGGTGCTCTACTGACATTAACGAAGCCATAACGGAGTACTGCCGTTGTAGTTCCGTTGCTCACTTCGGCAGAAGTTTTTGAGCATGTTCAAACATTTATACCGTTGCTAATTTTCTCGCCGATGTTCTGACGATGTCAGATTCTACGGGACTAGTTGCAGTCCTCACTGTTTTCACGTGGACATACCTTTATCCGGGTAGAGATCTCGCGATAACCCCGGTATCTCAGTCGGTAGCGAAGCGAGCTGTCAATCCCAAGGTTGTCAGTTCGGCCAACCTTCTTTTTCGACGTTTGACAAAACTCATTGTAACAAGCGTCATTCGTCTTTCACCAATGGGCTAACAGTCTATGTGGAAAAGCGGACAGTTGCTCGAAAAGAATGTCGTGTGTAGGACTGGTGTTAGAACGCCAGTAAACACATAAGTATAGGTGAACTGGCCGCCGTTATCGGCAGGAGACGACATACAGGAAGACGTTGTGGAAAATATCAATGAATTGAAGTATAAGATGAAAAGAGATGAACATATCTTTTGCAAAAGGAGAAATTTCTCTTCTTGTTCAATTTCCCCTTTTGCCAAAATGTTTTGAAAAGTAAATACACCTACATTTTTGGAGAGGGTTAACCCATTGCCAACGAGAAAACGGAACTTAACTTAGCTACACCAGACGACATTTGAAAACTGAACATTTCTCCGTTTTACCACAATATTTTCAGCTCTTTTAACTAATAATTATACATTCAGTTATGGAGGTGTTCAATACTTTTGTCTACATGGCATTAACCCTTCCTTTCCCTCATACGACATTTCTGCAGCAGACGACTTTGTACGTATTTTGTCAAAACATCGAACATTTCCATAATTAAATGGATAACCTATGACAAAAAGTGGAAAACATTGTGGCAAAAGGAGAAATTGCACGTTTTGTGCAATTTCTTCTTTTGTCACTATGTTTTCAAAAAGCCGTCTGCTGCAGAGGCGTCAGAAAGCGTATATATGAGGGAAAGAGTTAAATGTCATATGCTGTATATTTATTTCATGTTAAGATAAATAAGCAAGACAAATCGTTTTATTTCATGATACTTTTAATACAGATCCAACATGTCGGACCCAATGTCATTGAAATAATAACTAAAATAAATTAAAAAAAGAAAAATCTCTTGTCTCAAATCGCTGCCATTCTGGTCCCTTTAATATAACATCTGATCAATACCCGAACAATTCCAGAGTCCTACGTATCGTGGGAAGTTCATATAGTTAACCTTTCCCCTCATATAGACGCTTTCTGACGCCTCTGCAGCGGACTACTTTTTGAAAACATGTCGACGAGAAAAGAAATTGCTCAAAACGAACAATTTCTCCTTCTGTCACCATGTTTTCAACTCTATTCAATTATTGTACTCTAACCCTTTCCCAAAAACAACGAATCTCCAGTCGACGACTTAAAAAAAATATTTCGGCAAAATAAAGATGGGAAATCTCTTTGAATGCAAGAACAATTATTGAATCGAGATGAAAACATTGTGGCAAATGAAGTGATTGCTCCAGATGAGCAATTTCCCCCTTTACAACAATGATTGCAGAAGTCCTCTGATGGGGATGCGTCAAAAGGGTTATATCTCACACCGTATGGTTGTGAGCACTTATACGTAAGAATTGTCTCATTGAGAAAATTGTTTTGAGTACCCACACCATTGGGTTTGGTTGAGTCGTAATATATACAGTCTAACTTGTGTAAGAGGCCACCTTTGTTAAGCAGCCACTTGAATATTTACCAAAACAACATTTTCTTCTTTATCCCTTTCCCACATACAACTAATTTGTAGCAGACGACTTTGGACATATTTTGTCAAAAAATGGAAAATCTCTATAATTGAATGGATGACCAATGACTATAAGTGGAAAAAAACCATTGTGGCCAAAGGTGAAATTGCTCATCATGAGCAATTTCACCTTTGGCCACAATGTTTTCAAAAGTCGTCTGCTGTTATTGCGTTAAAATGCGTCTGCAGGTGGGAAAGGGTTATTTGACTTGTTATAAGGATCCCCCTGTGTTCAGCAGCCACGTTTTGACTCTCCCCTTGGTGCCTGTTTGCGACACGTGTAGCTGTGTATATATTGCGGGAGACAAGACCCGTACGTTCTGCTTACGAGAAGACCATTGAATACCAAGTCTGTGTTATCAGATAGTATGAAGAGTCTCCTACGTGTTAAGTCACTTCTAAAGATATTGTGGGGGGGGGGGGGGGGGGGGGGGGGGGGGGGGGAACAGAAGTTGATCGTAATGACTAAATTCTCCTTTTACCCAAACCTCTTTTGATATACGACGCTACGACAATACAGTTTTCAGGTTTAACCCTTTCCCCCCATATAGACGCTTTCTGACGCCTCTGCAGCAGACGGCTTTTTGAAAACATAGTGACAAAAGAAGATATTGTTTTGAGCAATTTCTCCTTTTGCCACAATGTTTTCCACTTTTAGTCATAGGTTATCCATTCAATTATAGAGATTTTCTTTTTTTTTAACAAAATATGTTCAAAGTCGTCTGCTGCAGAATTGTCG
The DNA here is from genome assembly GCA_031761405.1 of Serripes groenlandicus. Lineage (NCBI taxonomy): Eukaryota > Metazoa > Mollusca > Bivalvia > Cardiida > Cardiidae > Serripes > Serripes groenlandicus. The sequence continues at coordinate 55,632,236 of JASEVX010000006.1, read as the reverse complement.
TATGAGGGAAAAGCTTAATAAAGTTAACACTTTTCAGGAAAATGAAGTTTTTTCTTTTAACCTTTCTATGATACAAACGAGATTAAACGCTCTGCAGCAGACGACTTTTAAAAACATTTTGACCAAAGGAGAAAATGACCCAATTACCACAATGTTTTTTATTTTTAAGCAATGATTAAAAATTGTCCTTTCATTTTTAGAAATGTTCCATAGTATGGTTGTATGTGGGGAAGGGTCAAGTACATACGGTACAGTCTATGGTACAGTCTATGGTACAATCTATGGACTTGGCTTAAAAAAGCAATTAACTGATATGCCTGTTATGTAATGGGTTTTTTTCAGCGGTGGTTTTACACTAACCCAGAAATCATACATTCTAAAAGAATTTGTTAAACATTTCCTTCTTGCAGACGCATTTTGAAGCATCTACAGCTGAGGATTTAAAAAACTGTGTGACAAAAGGAGTGATTGCTCAAGAGGAGAAATTATTCAAGAGAAACAATAACTCCCTTTAAGTTCTATTTAATAATTAAACTCTTTTATGAAGAGTTTTCCATAATTTTGCAAAGACATCTATAAGTTGTCTGCTGCCGATTTGTTGTATGCTGGCAAGGGTTAAAGACATAAACGGAGTGGAAACATTGTTTGAAATAACAATAGGTCTTTACAGAACTGTACTATTAGGGCGCCATTTTAAAGACATCTGATATGAGAATTTTACACGGAATGCTGGTTTCCATTGATCAATAACATCGTGTATCCGAGATATCGAAACTTTTGGGGAGCCAGTCGTTTGTTTTTGCTCTGCTAAATATTAATCATTATATGATCATTATTTGATAACATAAGAATGATCTGCCTTTGTATTATAACAAGAGCTGTCGGAGGACAGCGCGCTCGACTATTCCACCGCTTATTTAAGTTACTGAGATAATGGACTCTAATGTAGTTGCATGCAAAACATTAACCACAATTTCTAAGTGGGTGATAATTTGCATTATATGCTGGATAGTGTTATTTAACATGATTATTTTCATAGGTGTGATGGTTAGAAAGGGTTGTATAACCTTTCAATTGAATGCATCAAGTAGTTACTAAGATATTGACTCTTAATGTAGTTTAACGCAAACCTTTAACCATAATTTCTAAGTAAAAAAACGGCAACAATTTGCACCATATACAGGATATAGTTATCTTAATTGGTTGTGTTTATAGTTGTGCAATTGGGAAAGGTTGTATAAAGTTTCAATGCAATTTTTCAAGTTGTAACTGAGATTACACTCTAAATGTAGTTGCAAAACTTTAACCAGAATTTCTAAGTCCAAAAAAGGTCCATAACTTGCATAAAATGCTGGATAGAGTAATCATACTTGATTGTTTACATAGATGTGATGGTTGGTAAGGGCTGTATAAAGTTTCAATGCAATGCATCAAGTAGTTACTAAGATATTGACTCTTAATGTAGTTTAACGCAAACCTTTAACCATAATTTCTAAGTAAAAAAAACGGCAACAATTTGCACCATATACAGGATAGAGTTATCTTAATTGGTTGTGTTTATAGTTGTGCAATTGGGAAAGGTTGTATAAAGTTTCAATGCAATTTTTCAAGTTGTAACTGAGATTACACTCTAAATGTAGTTGCAAAACTTTAACCAGAATTTCTAAGTCCAAAAAAGGTCCATAACTTGCATAAAATGCTGGATAGAGTAATCATACTTGATTGTTTACATAGATGTGATGGTTGGTAAGGGCTGTATAAAGTTTCAATGCAATGCATCAAGTAGTTACTAAGAGATGGTCTCTTTATGTAGTTGCATGCAAAACTTTAACCAGAATTTCTAAGTCCAAAAAGGCCATAACTTGCATGAAATGCAGGATAGAGTTATCATACTTGATAATCTACATAAGTGTGATAGTTGGGTAGGGTTGTAGAAAGTTTCAATGCAATGCATCAAGTATTTACTGAGATGTGGACTCTTAATTTAGTTGCACGCAAAACTTTAACCAGAATTTCTAAGAAAAAAAAGGACCATAATTTGCATAAAATGCAGAATAGAGTTATCATACTTGATAATCTACACAGGTGTAATAGTTGGGTAGGGTTGTAGAAAGTTTCAATGCAATGCATCAAGTAAATACTGAGATATGGACTCTTAATTTAGTTGCACGCAAAACTTTAACCAGAATTTCTAAGTAAAAAAAGGGCCATAACTTGCATAAAATGCAGGATAGAGTTATCTAACTTGATAATCTACATAGGTGTGATAGTTGGGTAGGGTTGTTGTATAAAGGTTCAATGCAATGCATCAAGTATATACTGAGATATGGACTCTTAATTCAGTTGCACGCAAAACTTTAACCAGAATTTCTAAGTAAATAAAGGGCCATAACTTGCATAAAGTGCAGGATAGAGTTATCTTACTTGATAATCTACATAGGTGTGATAGTTGGGTAGAGTTGTAAAAAGTTTCAATGCAATGCATCAAGTAAATACTGAGATATGGACTCTTAATTTAGTTGCACGCAAAACTTTAACCAGAATTTCTAAGTAAAAAAGGGCCATAACTTGCATAAAATGCAGGACAGAGTTATCTAACTTGATAATCTACATTGGTGTGATAGTTTGGTAGGGTTGTAGAAAGTTTCAATCCATACATGTAGTATTTTAGAACTTGCATGCAAAACCTTAACCAAAGTGTGACGTGGACGCCGACGACGACGCCGACGCCGACGCCGACGCCAGGGTGAGTAGTATAGCTCTCATATTCTTCGAATAGTCGAGCTAAAAATGATGAGGTAAACAGTGTAGTATCTGTTAAATTATTATGATGCAAGCTTGAGAAACATTATGGTAAAAGGATAAATTGCTAGTTTCGAGCATCATATAACAGAGAAACAGTTACGTAGATTAACATTACCAATCAACAACCAACATGGCCTCCACACACACATCCATGTCGTCACAGATTTAGATTTAACCCTTTCCGTCATATAGACGCTTTCTGACGCCTCTGCAGCAGACGGCTTTTTGAAAACATAGTGACAAAAGAAGAAATTGCACCAAACGTGCAATTTCTTCTTTTGCCACAATGTTTTCCACTTTTTGTGGTTATCCATTTAATTATAGAGATTTTCTATGTTTTGACAAAATACGTTCAAAGTCGTCTGCTGCAGAATTGTCGTATGAGGGAAAGGGTTAACTATATCCCACATACGACATATATGCAGCAGACGACTTTGATAAAATCTGCGATAAAAACTGAAAGCTCTCTACACATGAACGTTCATTAATTCAAAAGATTTAAAATATTGTGACAAAAGGAAAAATTGCCCCAAAACGAGCACTATTCCCTTTTTCACAACGTTTCCATCTGCTGCATATGTGTCAGATTACGTCTGCATGTAGGAAATGGTTTTACAGTACTTATTGGGCCTATACTTGAGAAAAGAAAAGAGGTCATAGGTCATTTAGTTTGTTGAAAACATTATGGTAAAAGGAGAATTGTTTCACTATGAACATGTTTTCCCTTTCCACATTCTATTCAAACATCGTCTGCTGTAGATGCGTCAAATTGCGTTTGCCTGGGGGAAATGGTTAAAGCCTTTTTTCTTTACCTTTCTCTACCCAGTTCTGTTCGTAAAATGACATAACTAATATTAACAACTTTATCGCTTCTGCTGTAACCCGTTTTTTTTTAAAGTCGTCTGCTTTAAATTCATCTGAGAAAAAAGAAAAAAACATTTGTAAAACTGGAATTTTAAGTTTGTAACGAAGCAGAAGAAAACTGCCGTGGGAAAGGAAGAAATTTCTCGTTTCAAGCGATTCCATATTTTCACCCACACTGTTTTCAGTAGGCTGTGGCAGCATGAATCCAGTGTCGTCTGTATGTTTGAGAGACAGGGGTTAAGCACTTCGAATACCAACAACTGTACACATCAGAGGACTAGATAAGGGGGAGTAAACTCGACTTGGCCAAACTCTATCTCTGGTATTACTGCAGACGACAAGCTATGGAAGAGTAAACAGGTCTTGCTATATGTGATAGCACTCAGTAAACCCTATGTTGTGGGTACTCAAAAGAATCGTCTCATTGAGACGATTCTTTTGAGTACCCACAACATAGGTTTAGAGGGTCGAATAAGGATTCAAGACAATGCAATATGCCCCTTATCTGGAGCTCTGAAATACTCAACCAAACCCTATGTTGACGGAACTCAAAATGTAAACTAGAGAATTTTAAAAAAAATGTAGAATTCCCCTTATCTAGAGTTCCGACACTTGAAATACTTTATAAAACATAAAATGAGTAACGACGAAGGAAAACCTACCTACAGGTTTTCTAATCAATGAACATTCACGGACGAATTTGATGCCTTAACCCTTTCCCTCATACGACAATTCTGCAGCAGACGACTTTGAACGTATTTTGTCAAAACATAGAAAATCTCTATAATTGAATGGATAACCTATGACTAAAAGTGGAAAACATTGTGGCAAAAGAAGAAATTGCACGTTTTGTGCAATTTCTTCTTTTGTCATTATGTTTTCAAAACGCCGTCTGCTTCAGAGGCGTCAGAAAGCGTCTATATGAGGGAAAGGGTTAAACTTTCATGAGAATAGAAAAACTTCTCACATTGAATAATCTTACTTATTCATGATAGTCAATTATATCTATAATTCTATATTCTAAGTCTTTCCAGATATTAGATCTACATGTTTTCGTCAGGCACTCTAAAAGCATCATTATTATGACCAAAATGAGGCTAAAATGTTTTTCTATGAGCTAAAACACAAAGACTGCGTCATAGTTGGTCGAAAACTTTTGAGGGTATGGTTTCCTTGGTCGTGTACCAAACGATTTCAATAACAAAAATAATAATACACATTTACATGCACTTCTGTGTTCACTTCGTATTTCCAAGAATATCATCAATATCATACCAATTTGAATCCGTCCCACCCCCAGAAGTTTGTACATCAAAAAAGTCCGTACTTTGATTTGGCGCAGAGTCTAACAAATTTAAAAAGTCATCTTGTGCCGTACTAGTTTGAGGATAGGAGTTCGGCGGTTGTGACGTCATACTGTATGGCGTTGGTTGGGCAGAGTGTGACGACTGGCCCATTTGTTGTGACATATGCATTCTTTGTTGTTGTTGCATCATCATTTGTTGCGTATGTGCGTTACTTTGCTGCATCATGGCTGCTTGCTGGGAATCCATATGCATCGAATCCATGTGCATTGATCTTTGGCCTTGCTGCTGTTGCATCTGCATTTGAGCTGCTGCAGCTGCACTGTTTGTTCCGTCGTTTGAGTACGACCTGTACTGCATCATTCCAGCGGAGGTTACGGGCGCTGCACTACGCGGGACAGGCATCATTGCTCGCGGCCATTCTTGATTCCGCGGCTGTGATATATTTAGTCCATCTGGCCCAATGTTTACATTTGGAGGTCTCTGATTACGCATAATTGCACTAGTGTATGTGGGAGCACTTGGTCGCTGAGGCCGGCCTGTCATCGGACCGATGGCCCCGGGGTAAGAGGACTGTCTTTGTACAGCTGCTTGATTTGAATAACCAAGCTGAGCTTGCTGCATGGACATACCAACAGGATTCATGGATCCTGCCGCCGCCATCTGCTGTTGCATGGCCGACATTTGAACGTTACGCATACCGTTTTGCATGCGGCTGTCGCTAGCTTCACTTTTCACGGGCGAGTATCCGCGAGTTGGAAGAGTACTTGTTTGATTGACCATGTTTTGTATTGTCTGTAGCGGATTTGGTCCCATATTGTTACCCGACATTGCACTAGACATACCATTAGGCTGCATCTTGTACTCTGGGGGAGGTCTGTTCATATACTGATGCATGTGAGCTTGTCTAGGATCAACGCCCATCTTGCTTTGCGGCATCATTTGTTGTTGTTGTTGTTGTTGATGTTGTGGTTGTGGTTGCGGAGCCTGCTGCTGCTGCATGCTCATGGGGTCATTACCCATAAAGTTTTGAGACTGTGGTGATGCGGAGAACCCTTGTTGCTGTGTGAGTGAGATATTCTGTAATGGCTGGCGTACCTGGACATGCTGGGTTTGTGACATCTGCATTCGATGAGAGCCATCCGAAACCTGCATGTGTTGAGTCTGGGTGATCTCCATATGAGGTGGTCCTTGGTTAAAATGAGCAACCTGATTTTGTAACTGTTGTAGGGATGAGGGCGTAGTAGAATCGGATTGAGACGAGGCGGCGTTGTGAGCATAATGAGAGATTTGTTTATTGTTATTTCCAATGTTTGAATTATAACCGGTAGACATGTCCGGTTTGCTAGGGTATCCAATACTAGACTGGCCGTTATAAGGCCCGCTGGACCCTGCACGTTGCTGTTGCTGCTGGAGATACTGCTGGTACTCGGCCGTGCTGTAACCATTCCGAGATGGTGTGCCGTACGATGCTGTTATATCTGAGAAAGGATCTAGAGTTGATTTGACACCGTACTGTTCTTGATCAGGATGATGTTGCTGTTGCTGATGCTGTGCCGCCATCTGTTTAAGGGTCTCGGCGGCCAGTCCACCTTCCCCCAGAGTAGAAGAAGGGATGTGAGGTTGAGCACGTTGGTATGGAGGGGTTCGGACCTGTCCAGGACCCGGATTAGGGTCCGCGTACATATTTGAGGCGAACATGCTGCTGTTTCCAGCGTCAGATGATGACGAGTTTAGTCCAGAATCGTTTCCTTCTGAATCTTTCACACTTCTACATATTTCTTCAAACTTATTAAGTTCGTCAATAATCTCTTGGGGGATATCTTCACCATAAGTGTTTATTAAATGATCAAGCTCCGAATCTAGATCATTATTGCTATCACTATTTGAAATGTTTCCTGATTCCTCATTCGGCTCTACCTTACATTCAACCCCAGACTGTCCGCTCGGATCTGTTTCCGGTAGAGAATTATTAATAGTCTGGTTTACAGTCACATTCGTCGAGATCTTTTGTTCCTGTTGAGAATTCACCCCGTTTATTTGATGCACTATATTGATAGAGACACTAGACGAGAGTCCGTCAATGTTTGCACTGCTCGATGTTTTGATTGTTTTACCGGGATTCGTTTCGTCGTCCTCGAATCGGTATAAATTCTCCGGGTTGGTTTGCTGACTTTCTATAGCATTTCCATCTAGTTTACTCTTCAGGCGTTTCTGAAATGAGAATAAAAAACATTGAATAAACTTTAAATTATATTACATCTACTGCATGATGAGAGTCTTAACGTTATCTTCGTGTTTTGTTTTACTCATAACATAAAGATATTTCAGACTTTCAGCTGGTATGAAATGACCTTTAAGTCTTATCAATTGCAAAACAAACAAAAACCTCATAGTTTTACTAAACATTTTCCCCACGTGCAACACATCAGCAGAAGCCGACTTTGAAAACATCTAGGCAAACACTGGGAAACTCTATGAATGAGCCGTTCCACGAGAAAACCAACTTTACGGACTCTTCGTAATGTATCGACCCAGATCAACCGGCCTGTGCGGCATGCTTAGTCTAATCCAGGTAGATACTTTACTCAGAGTCAACAATGTTAACCCTTTTATAAAAATCCTATACAAAACATTTGCAGCTGACGTCTTAGAAAAGGTTTTGGCCAAAAATGTTGAATTTGCTTTGCCAAAATGTTTTTTCAAAACCAGGCTGCTGCAGATGCGTTATAAAAAGCAATATAGCACTTAAGAAATTATATTGTATTACTATATAAAATCATTGATTAATAATGGTATATTTTGCAACGTTAAGACTAACAGATTATCCCCACATACAACAAGTCTGTAGCAGACGACTTCACTTCGAAAACATGTTTTTGTTGATTTTCTCACCAGACGGCCTACACATTGATTATTGCCAAGCTACGCCCCTGATATGTGGGAAAGGCTTAATATTTGATACAGACATAATTTATTAAAATAAAGATTGATTGATTGGGGTTTAACGCCGTTTTTAACAATTTCTCAGTTATATCACGGCGGCCAGTTCACCTACTCATGCATTTCCTGGTTTTCTCACACCAGTACTCCACACAACAATCTTCCCAAGCAACTGGCTGCTTTTCCGCATAGACTTAGCCCATTGGTGAAATACGAATGACGCATGTCGCATTGACTTTTGTCAATCGTCGGATAAAAACGTCGGATTTTAATTATTAAAATAATGAAAAATATCCTTAGGTTAGAGTACCAAAGCAGGCCACAATAAAACACAGAGTAATTATTACAGAACAAAGCACGTCGACCATGGAAAGCAAATACTTTAAAAGTTGAAGTAATGGCTGCCCTCTTGGCGCTCAGGGTTGTGGGGTAAGCATTACGAATGACTGGCTGGTGTCAGGATAAATGTACCCAAATTACTGGTACAGGAAACGCCATGATATAACTGAAAAATTGTTGAAAGTGGCGTAAATTACTAAACAATCAACCATGGAAACCGAGAATAAAAAGGATAGCACTTTGCCCCCAGTACACGGAAATTACCGACCAATTATCAAATTACTCGCCGCTTAGGCTTCTCTGTGCTTAATGTTTCACTAAATTTAACATTTTAAACCAAATTACGACAGCTAATCACGACATCACCTCAAACTAAATGAAATTTAAGAAGCTAAATTTTCCCTATTTCACCCTAGCAACTTTAATGGTTAGAACTATTCTACTTGCGCATCGTATACAATTTGTAACTACAATGTATATGAAAACTGAAGATTTATACCTAAATTTTTGTTGTGGCAAAAATAGTCTTAGGTTTCATATTTTAATTATTTTGTTTGACTTTTAACCCTGTGGTATGAGTATTCGTACGATTGATTAATCGAGTGTTTGGTGTTTTTTCGCCGCTTTCTGCAGCAGACGGCTTTTTGAAAACATTGTGACAAAAGAAGAAATTGCACAAAACGTGCAATTTCTCCTTTTTCCACAATGTTTTCCACTTTTTGTCATAGGTTATCCATTCAATTATGGAGATTTTATATTTTTTAACAAAATACGTTCAAAGTCGTCTGCTGCAGAATTACCGTATGAGGGAAAGGGTTAAGTCATATTACGGGTTTTCCTTGGTAAGTTACCAGTTTTAATGGTCCATTTACCCTCACAACAGCCAGTCAGTCGTTATGGTTAACCAGTTTTAATGGTCCATTTACCCTCACAACAGCCAGTCAGTCGTTATGGTTAACCAGTTTTAATGGTCCATTTACCCTCACAACAGCCAGTCAGTCGTTATGGTTAACCCGCAACACTAAACGCCAAGGAGGGAAGCCATTACTACCATTTTAAAATATTTAATATGACCCGGCCGGGGTTCGAACCAACGACCTCTCATAACCGAGGCGGACACTCTACCACACCACCGAGGAGAATACTCAAAAGAATATGTTCGACATATATGTAGGTTAATATGAGATATGAGATACACTGTGAAGCGCCTGACATGTGCTAGTCAAAACATGATATTTGATAGTTTAATTCGGCCAACAGTATTACACATGTCTAACGTCCGAGTGCTCGGTCTGTTTAGACAACCTAAAAAAGCTAATTTATTCCTGCCATGAACTGGCAATATGTTCCTGATAGTTGTATTACAAAACATTACAGTATACTGTACTGAACATTCAACTTTTCCCCTTATACAGCAAATTTGAAGCAGACGATTTTGAAAACATCCAATTAAAAATATGTTCAAATAAAAGTGTACTTTATAAAAAGAGATGAAAACACTGTGTCAAACGGGGAAATTGCTCAATATGGGCAATTTCTCCTTTTGTCACAATATTTCTAAAAGTCGCCTGCTGCAGAAGCGTCAAGAAGTGTCTGTATTTTGTGAAAGGTTAACATGAATGTGTTCATTAGACGTCTATCAAGGTAAAATAATTTGAAATGAAGTTCCAGGAACACTAGGCACAATGTGTTTCGGACATGTTTGTGTAAAGAGTAGACCCCCATGTCAATAGGGAGCCCATCCACGAGAAAACCAACATTATCGACTCTGCGTAAAGTATCGGCCCGGATAAGCCTAATCATGCCGGGCATGCTAATCCGGGCAGACACTTTTCGCCTCCTGTGGATTTTCTGTTTCAGGAATCACTACTCTATCTATCCCCCCTTAGACGGAATGTGTCGGCCGGATCAGTCTGCGCGGACAGCGCAGGCTGATCTGGTCGATACATTACGCAGATATATTGATATGAGCCGTTCCGCGAGAAAACCAACATTATTGACTCTGCGTAAAGTATCGACACGGATAAGCCTAATCATGCCGGGCATGCTAATCCGGGAAGACACTTTTCGCCTCCTGTGGATTTTCTGTTTCAGGAATCACTACTCTATCTATCCCCCCTTAGACGGAATGTGTCGGCCGGATCAGTCTGCGCGGACAGCGCAGGCTGATCTGGTCGATACATTACGCAGATATATTGATACGAGCCGTTCCGCGAGAAAACCAACATTATTGACTCTGCGTAAAGTATCGACACGGATAAGCCTAATCATGCCGGGCATGCTAATCCGGGAAGACACTTTTCGCCTCCTGTGGATTTTCTGTTTCAGGAATCACTACTCTATCTATCCCCCCTTAGACGGAATGTGTCGGCCGGATCAGTCTGCGCGGACAGCGCAGGCTGATCTGGTCGATACATTACGCAGATATATTGATATGAGCCGTTCCGCGAGAAAACCAACATTATTGACTCTGCGTAAAGTATCGGCCCGGATAAGCCTAATCATGCCGGGCATGCTAATCCGGGCAGACACTTTTCGCCTCCTGTGGATTTTCTGTTTCAGGAATCATTACTCTGGAACTCTATCCCCCTGAGACGGAATGTGTCGACCCGGATTAGCCTGATCTTGGTCGATACATTACGCAGAGTCCATAATGTTGGTTTTCTCGTGGAACGGCTCATATATGTATACTGTTTATGATTAGTTTTTTTTAATGAGTCTCATTATTGCGTCGAGGTTAGAGAAGGTCCAGAATAGACTATGGAGGTGCGCAAGCTGATCTGGTTCTACAATGGTCAAAAGAGCCCCATGTGTGCGTTTCTAGGAGCATCGTTAAAAAGAGTGTTCTAGTAATCGAAAATCCTGTCCTATCTTACGACCCTAGGATTCTCAAACGATAAAAAAACAAAATGTTGCGTCAAAACCCTGAACAAAAGTAACTGTTACCGAAATTAAATCCCCAGTAAAATCAAATGTTTTCACAGATAATTCCCCACGTCTGTGACACAAATTTTACGCAACAATAATTAAAATGAAACATAATATGCTTAACCCAGCCATAAAAATAGATCATACAGGGCAAATAAAACACATAACTTCCTACAATGTTTATATGTGTGTATATATCGTTGAATGAACAATAATCGATAAAGCAATATCAAAAAGGCTAGACCAAAATTCTTCCACTTTACCCATTTGGTAATTACCAGATTTTAGACTCCACCGATTCCAAACACTTCAAGAAATTTTTGATTTAAAAAAAAAAAAAGATTATTTTTTCATCAAAAAGAACAACAACAGAACAAACAAACACTGTGGGAATGGCGATATAATTTGTCTCCGCCTGTCATGTTTTTCAGAAATATGTTCTGGTTAAGAAGGGATCAAAAGAAGTTTAAATTGCCAGTAGTTAAGGAAAGGAATTGTTTATGTGGAAAAAAAAAATCCACAAAAAGTATTCAGTGATTCCTACAAGAAAATCGTTATTATTATTTTGTAATGAAAATGTGTCCATCAAACTTGTCTACGGACACACATATCGGACACACATATCGTTGCTCAAATTAATCTGCATGAAAGGGGGCGTTTTTCATGTTCTTGAATCCTAATCTGACCTCAAAACCCTTAAATGAATTGTGTCAGTGAGACGATTCCTTTGAGTAGCTACATCATAGGGTTTCATTAAGTGATACGCAAGTATAGACGGGGGAAAAGACAAGTTCTCTTTTACATATGCAGCTGGCAGAATAAGGTACTACGATTTAGCATTAATCCTCTTCCACAAACAACGAATCTGCAACTGAAAACTTTAAAAACATGCAGCCAAATATAAAGAACTACTCCATACATTGAAATATAATTATAAAATAAAGTTAAAAACATCATGAGCCATTTCTCCTTTTGCCACAGTGTTTTCAAAAGCGCATGCTCCAGAAAAGTGTCTATTAGTGTGGAAGGGTTAAGGGTAAGATTCAATAAAGCATACCCGAATTGATTTCCAAAATTAAAGTCAACTTAAAACTCCAATATCGGTTGAATTCCAACGTATATATACACATCCAATGTTAAATAAACGATTTCAGACAGAAGTATTTATCTCCAATAAACAATTCATTGCGACCTACGTCTCCCCAGAAGGTCACAGTGTCACTGAAATATTCAGTTAAAGTTTTCACTTTAAATCTTAAAGAGTTCAACCCTTTCTTTTACGAGATATCTTCTTCTTCTCACTTTAACGGAACACAATTGTATGAAATAACATTTATAAACTAATAAGAAAACCGAACATTGTTTTGGAATATTTGTAACAACATTGTGGTAGTGTAAACCCTTTATGAAATTACATGTATTCAGTGTAGGAAACAAGATATTAAGCTACCTTTTCCACCAGGTTCATCAGCTTTGTCTGATACTTTAAGAATTGATTGTCTGCTTTAAATAATATCTAAAGAATGGTAAGATTGATGCAGGAAACTAACATTCTGCTTTGAATACATCTAAAGGAAGATTAAAATCAAAATATAAAAACGAAATTATAAAATCTAAACCCACCACAATCACATGAAATCTATCACAAAACAAGTCCCTGAATGGTCTCTCAATTCACTCGGCGATAATCTTAACACAAACAAGAGAGATCGACGCTGTTATAAAATCTCCAGTTAAAGTAAACACAGAAAATAACGATTTATAAAGGCAAAGCGATCGCCCCGTAACTTCTTGGGTTTATCTCCCCCATCAAAAGTCTACCTGTGACAAATACTACGAGACACTCGGGTCTACGATCAAAACACCTGAACACGACCAGAGCACAATGGGGACACGATTCGGTCGGCGACAGGGGAAAACCGGGCTAAACTCGGCCGGCGACAGGGGTAAACCGGGTCGAAATCGGCCGGTGATAGTGGAAGACCGGGCAAAACTCGACCGATGACAGGAGTAAACCGGATCAAACTCGGCCTGTGACAGGAGAAAACCGGGTTAAACGTAGCCGGTGACTGGGGAAAACCGTGCCAAAGTCGACCTGTGACAGGGGAAAACCGGGCCAAAGTCGGCCTGTGACAGGGGGAAACCGGGCCAAAGTCGGCCGGTGACAGGGGAAACCGGGTTAAACGTAGCCGGTGACTGGGGAAAACCGGGCCAAAGTCGACCTGTGACAGGGGAAAACCGGGTCAAAGTCGGCCGGTGACAGGGGAAAGCGGGTTAAACGTAGCCGGTGACAGGGGAAAACCGGGTCAAAGTCGGCCTGTGACAGGGGAAGACCGGACCGAAGTCGACCTGTGACAGGGGAAGACCGGATCAAAGTCGACCGGTAACAGGGTAAACCGGACCGAAGTCGACCTGTGACAGGGGAAGACCGGACCAAAGTCGACCGGTGACAGGGGAAAACCGGACCAAAGTCAACCGGTGACAGGAGAAACCCGGACCAAAGTCGGCCTGTGACAGGGGAAGACCGGACCGAAGTCAACCGGTGACAGGGGAAGCCCGGACCAAAGTCGGCCTGTGACAGGGGAAACCCGGACCAAAGTCGGCCTGTGAAAGAGGAAGCCCGGACCAAAGTCGGCCTGTGACAGGGGAAGACCGGACCGAAGTCGGCCTGTGACAGGGGAAGCCCGGACCAAAGTCGGCCTGTGACAGGGAAACCCGGACCGAAGTCGGCCTGTGACAGGGGAAGCCCGGACCAAAGTCGGCCTGTGACAGGGAAACCAGGACCAGAGTCGGCCTGTGAAAGAGGAAGACCGGACCAGATTCGGCCTATGACAGGGGAAGACCGGACCGAAGTCGGCCTGTACAGATGAAGACCGGACCGAAGTCGGCCTGTGACAGATGAAGACCGGACCAAAGTCGGCCTGTGACAGGGGAAATCCGGACAAAAGTCAGCCTGTGACAGGGAAAGACCTGACCAGTGTCGGCCTGTGACAGGGAAACCCGGACCAAAGTCGGTCTGTGACAGGGGAAGACCGGACCGAAGTCGACCGGTGACAGGGGAACACCAGACCGAAGTCGACCGGTAACAGGCGAAGCCCGGACCAAAGTCGGCCTGTGACAGGGGAAGACCGGACTGAAGTCGACCTGTGACAGGGGAAAGGATGGCCAATCTAGAGTCGTCTACTTAATGTTTCAGTGATATAAGTTGTAAATCGAATTCGAAGGCTTTGAAACTTATCAAGCATTACAGAAAACAAGAATAAGACATTGCATTAGAGAAAACAATGTACAAAATAGGTTGACAGTGGAAAACGGCGATTTGTCTGAAACTATCATTGTGGCAATAGTTTTTTTTTATATTATATGTGTTAGTAAATTGTACACATCTTGTGAATTCCTTGAAATCTTAAAGGGTGTGTCGATTGGAGATAGAGGGTGTATTAACCTCTACATACAGATTCAGTTTCTCTCGCGTGATTATCAGCCATAAGTGGATGACCGGGGTCGACTCAACCCTTCCATTTTTACCGGCGTCAAAAGCAGATGATTTTTTTTTTGGAAACTCTTCATGTAGGAAAACAGCCAATATGATGTGCAACAAGCGAATATTCCTTTATAACATAAATAGGTCGTGCATCTAATTTAATCAGTGTAGTTGTAAGTGTCTTACATTACTGAGTAGTTACTTTAATGATTTCAAACGTTGAAATTGGAAACTAAGATGTGAACTGTTTAATAAGGACAAAGGGTTAAAGTTGCTCTAGTTTTATGGTTTTGACTTCTACACTAATTCAGTTGTTATTGTGTTCATTCAATGTCCGTCGGATATGAATACAGTTTCGGCAAAGCCACTCATAAACAGGACCAAAGAGACAGTGCGTTTTATTTCTTTAATATGTTTAACAATTTAAAGAAACTCAACCAAATGTTTCATGGGTGTTTTTTTGTGTATTTTTACTAACCTGCATACATTCTATTAAATTAAGCAACTTCGTCATATCTGATCTTTTTTTCCATTAACGTTCTCCTCTACTTTTCTATCTATTCACGTTTGTATAGTTTAGAATGAAAAGGGAAACAGATCGAAATTCAAAAGGCATGATAAATTACTCTGGGCATAACAATCTAACCATTAAACTGCTAATATTACACAATTGGCCCTACAAGCGTTGGGTGTTGAAACTTGAAACATTTTAGTAGCGTTTTTAATTCTTTCCTTAATATAGACGGTGTCTGACGCCTCTGCAGCAGACGGCTTTTTGAAAACATAGTGACAAAAGAAGAAATTGCTCAAAACGAGCAATTTCTCCTTTTGCCACAATGTTTTCCACTTTCAATAATGTCGAGATTTTCTATTTTCTTTACAAAAATGTTCAAAGTCTTCTGCTCCAGAATTGTCATATGAGGGAAAGGGTTAAGGAGTCCCACAAACCTCAGAAGCAAGCGGCGTTTGTGATGTTATTGAATCCTTCCTGGACTCTCAATCAGTACAGCAGACGACTTTTAAAAATATTGTGGCTAAAGTATTGATTGATCGATTGATTGATTGATTGTGTGGTCCTTCACGCCGCTTAACACAATGTTTCAGTTATATTACGGCGTTTCCTGGGAAAGTTACCGGATCTACAGGTCCATTTATCCTGACACCAGCCTGTCACTCGTACTGCTAACCCCGCAACCCTTAGCGCCAAGGAAGGCAGCCATTACTACCATTTGTGGCTAAAGGAAAACATGTTCATACTAGTTATAAGCAATTACTCCTTGTGCCACAGTGTTTTCAACTGTAGGTGGTTAATAATTGTTATTTCATTTATTGAGTTCCAATATGTACTGATTGTGTATGCATGGTCCCAGGACCACTAACTCTCTGCAACATACAACACATATACAGCAGACGACTCCGAAAATCATATAAAGAAGATAATGCATAGAGTTGACAACATTATGGCAACAGGAAAAATAATTCGTTGTCAGCCGTTTCTCTATTTGCTACAATGTTTTCAAACATGGTATACTGCACATGTGTAAAATAGAACAGGCATAACTATTGAGCTGTTCTCAAAATTGGTTTGCTGAAGAGGCGCCAGAAAGGGTCTGCAGAGGTCCAGATAAGGAGGAGTATACAGCTCTTTTACCCACAATATCTCTCATGTCATGCAACCAAACCCTATGATGTGGGTACTCAAAAGAATCGTTTCAATGAGACGATTTTTTTGAGTACCCACACAATTGGGTTAGAGGAATAAATAAGGATTTGTGAACGTACAAAACTCCCCTTGTCTAGAACTCTGGTCTGTATGTGGGATAGAGTCAAGAAAAGAAAAGAAAAGCGTTTGTTTTTTTAAATCACAATGTGAGTAGTTTGGTAAAGTTCAAACGTAATGTTAGGCCTTTCATGCGAACATGCTAATGAGACTTCTTAATCTTCACGAGAAATGCTTCAAACAGGTGGTGTAGTAATACAGGATTAATTTTCTAGACAAGCCATATCACGGCTTATCAGGTCTGTTGATAAAAATAGCATCACTTTTACCAAGACAGAACAACGGAGTTGGTTACATTAATGTGTACGTATGTTGAACATGGTGTGATAAACGATCCTGCCTTGGTTATCAAATATGCTATATATATATATATATATAGGTGCTTTCTTGAATTGATACCCTTATTCAACCGCAAAACCCCTGTGTTGTTGATGATGTCAATACTCGTTATTTTAGTGCCAACAACAAAGGAGTTAACCCATTACTTTACACAGACGACTTTTGATACCTGCCATTGAACATGACTTTTGAAAACATTGCAATAAAAGGTGAAATTGCTCTAAACGAGCAATTTCACCTTTTATTGCAATATTTTCAACTCTTTATCAATATAAATCTTTCAGTTTTCTAGAGTGTTGAAATTGTTTGTCTGATGATTGTAAAGCAGACGACCTTTGAAAAGTTGTGTGAAGTAATGGGTTAATGACCAGTTTCTGTTTGTAATTGTATTTTACGCCACTTTCAATATTGTGTCAGTTCAATAATCACGACGTTCACTCCAGAGTGAGTTACAAGAACTTCTCGTTCATTTATCCTGACACCAACGAGTCGTTACGTAACGCTAACCTCACAAAATGAGCGCCGAGGAGGGAAAAGCCATTTACTACAAGTATTGAAGTATTTGGTATAATCCAGTCAGAGACCGAACCCGCGACCTCCGGCACCACGAGGCGGACACTATACCAATACACCACCGAGCTGGTTCAAAGGAGTTCGTGAAGTAATAAGAGAGATATTTGAAAATCAACTTTAAAAAGTAAACCATTCAATAGAAGAACAACTTAACCCTTTCAGCTCCGATTTGTTTAAAGTAGACTCTTCCATGTTCAAGCTCGGACGACTCTATTTTTCAGGTTATATAATTTTTGGAATATTCTTTATAACTCACAGCCAAACAATGCAGATTTCAGGTGAGACAGCTCGTTACTAGAATCTGAATCTGCATTGTTTGCAAAAAGCTCAATATTGCCTTTGGCGCTGAAAGAGTTAAACAACTAATATCAACGTTTCGGCACCACTCAGGGGGATACATGTATTTCTCTCAGTTTAAACACAATTAACGCTTTCCCTCTTGAAGGCCTTTTCTGACGCCTCTGCTGCAGACATTGTGGCAACAGGAGAAATGGCTCATATTGAGCAATTCCTGCTTGTTGTCGCAATGGTTTTTGTTTTACTTTTATTGGTAGACTTGCGCATGCGCAGAGGCTGCCATAGTCATAGTGAGTTTGAAGTCACGTGATGTATATGCCCTTCACCACCAACAATTAAGTGCAATTTTTGGTTTGACTAATTTACGAATGCTCACAAAAGCAAACATAGAGTAACGAAAGAAAATCCGATTATTCAAGCTTATAATAGAAAATAACAAGTCTTGTAAGTGTAAATATCATATTTAAAGTGTACACAATTATTTAGATATCACTACGCCAATATAGCACTGCACCGCGCAATTACCCTTTGTAAATTGTAACCCTTTTTTCCCTCTCGGCAGAGGTGTAAACATCCACTCGCCCGCTAGCATAAGCGAGTGGAATGAAGGATCGGCTAGTACGAAATTCTAGGCGCTAGTCCATACATATTCGTTCATGTCCTTATTCATAAAGATAGTATGCATTGCTAAGCATTTTCTTTCTCTTTCTCTCAGTCCATCTATTCCTTCGACAACGATTTGCATTTTGGATAGGTGCTTTCGACAAGGTCCGCGTCTAAAGAAACAAATTTCATCAAATGATTTGAGCGCTTTAAATCACTTGTTTATAAAGCGTTTAGAATATTTTGATTATAATAGGCAGAACGAATAACGAATAAATCTTGCAAGAAATCGATCATTTCTTTCGGCCAAAATCAGGTAAATGACCCGCGGATATTGGTTGTTACAACATAACTGATTCATCCTTTTATTCTAAATTTGTATTACACAGTTCAAAATTAGATTTTGACAGTTTGTTCGTTATGATTTTGACGCGATTCAAGATTTTGACGCGATTATTTCGTTCATAGAGTTGATTACTAACAGATGACTAAGTTGATGATGGAAAGAGCATTAACAAGTTAAGTTAAGCTAAAACATGTACAGGCAGGCGAGTGTTTCATTAGGATAAGTGCAACACTCAATTCCCAATCCTGCTTGCCCTTTAACAAATCACAACCCACCCCACAATATAAAAACTCTGCAGCAGACGAATTAAAAAAAATCTGAGCAAAGATACAGAAAATCACATTTATTGGAAGTGTAATCATTGAATATAGTTGAAAACATTGTTGCAAAAGGAGAAAGCTTGTTATGAGCAATTTCTTCTTCTGCATCAATGTTTTCAAAAGTCGTCGGCTGCAATTACGTATGCAAGTGGGAAAGGTTTAAAAAAGAAACACTTTTTCAAATGATAGTCAGTTGGCTATTCTAGTATATAATGTCCGTCTTAAATAATAATGACAAAACTTTCAAAAAAGAGAAAACGATTTATTACAATTTAATTGAAAACATATTTAATCAAAGTTGGGAAAGTTGTCCCTTTCCGTGCTTTTTTTATGAGAGTTCAAATCACAAATTATTTATGATAAACAACATTACAATGATGGTGTAGAAAATACATGTCAACAATACATTTTTCAATTTGTACATTCATTGCACAGACCAAATCTTAGCAAGTTTGAAATTATGGACCTCTCGGCACATTTTTCTCTCAATTCATTACTTCTTGGCAGGATTTTACTGCTAAAATTGATGATTTTTTTTTATTTTTGGCCGGATTGCTCTAGCAATTCCGGTCTATAGATTTGCGATGTCTGTCTCTCCGTCTGTCTGTTCGTCAACATTTTGGTTAAAGTTTCAGGTTGAGGCAAAATCTCAGCACTGGAAAGGGTTACACACTTGAAACTTTGCCTGAAGGTAACCGGTAAAATAAATATTCATATATGCACTTCTGTATCTCTTCTTAAACGATCGCAATTCTACCTTCAGTACTTTGTACTTTGATTCAATAATTCGTTCTTTCATTCTCAGATTTAAAAGCGTCGTTTAATTAACCCTTTCCCTCATATAGACGCTTTCTGACGCCTCTGCGGCAGACGGCTTTTTGAAAACATGGCGATATAAGAAGAAATTGCTCCTTGTGTCATCATATTTTCAAATCTATTCAATTATTGTACATTCATTTTCAGAAATTTTCCATTTTTTTTCTAAATATTTTCAAAGTCGTCTGCTGCAGAATTGTTGTATGTGGGAAAAAGGCTGCAGTAAGAAGTTCCGTTCAATTTATCCAAGCTGAACATTGTTACTCTTTCCCACTTGCAGACGCATTGTTGACGCACCTGTATAGCGGACGAGATTGTCCCACCTGCAGCAGACGATAGTTTGAAAACAAGCATTTTGAACAATTCTCCTTTTGTCAGCACCATGTTTGTAACTCTATTCCATAAATATGGTCTCCTTTTTCGAGAGTTTTCAAATAATTGCCTTTATGTTTTCAAAGTCGTCCTCGGCAGATTTGCTGTATGACTGTGGTATTAACCGTTCTTCCACATACAACAATGCTACAAGAGATGATTTAAAAACATTTAGGCAAACATATGAACAAAATCTGTGTATGAAAGTATAATATGATAATTGAACAGCGTTGAATTCTTCTTTTGTCACACGTTTTTAAAAAGTCGTCTGCTGCAAAGGCGACGGAAAGCGTCTGTATGTTGGAAAGGCTTAACCCTTTCCCTCATATTGACGCTTTCTGACGCCTCTGCAGCAGACGGCTTTTTGAAAACATAGTGACAAAAGAAGAAATTGCACAAAACGTGCAATTTCTCCTTTTGCCACAATGTTTTCCACTTTTTGTCATAGGTTATCCATTCAATTATGGAGATTTTCTATGTTTTGACAAAATACGTTCAAAGTCGTCTGCTGCAGAATTGTCGTATGAGGGAAAGGCTTAAATAGATTAGAGATACACAGAGATGCATGCATTAACATTTTATAAAATCTACAAAAATCATCCCATTTATAAAGGGCTATACAGCACACGGTGACCCAGAGAGCTCGATAAGAGGCATATTTGATCATTTCTTATTTCACCTCGAAACCCTTTCTTGCTGGAAGAATTGTCACATCGGGACAATTATTTTGAGTTACAGCAACATAGGGTAAATTGAGTGATATTGTGCAGGGAACATATAAATTTACTCCCCCTTATTTAGAACCCCGAGACATCCTTCCCCTCCGTCAAGATATGCTCACTTTTAATTCCATAATGGTGTCTGGAACCAAGAGAAATGGCAATGGCAGTAAAACCGTAATGGACATCTAGCTACAGACTTCGAATATAACAATTGTCTGTTCACCGCTCTGAACTTATGGTTAAGAGACAAAGGGCATTGCCTTGGCAAAAATACCAAACCTAGATAATATAACCGTTTCCCACATACAGCAAATTTAAAGCAGTCAAATTTGAAAAAGATCACAGCAAAGTATGGGAGATCTCAATAAATAAAAGTATAATCAATTATTGAATATACTTGAAAACTTTGTGATAAAAGGAGAATTAGAACAACACCAGAACAAATGGAAGCATTTATCTCTACGAAGTTGTAACGAAAGTATCAAGCGAATATGAGAAACGGATTATTAGAAGTCTGTATCAAATATATATAAATAAAATTGCAAGCAAAGGGCATGAACTCGGAGTAAGAATGTGTCAAACATGCTAATTCTGTAGGGCATTGGTAATTTTCAAAACATTGTGACAAAAGGAGAAATAGCAAAACACCAGAAAAAGTTGTAACATAAGTCAGGCGGAAATGAGATACTGTTTGTTTTGAGAGATATTTGTTTTCTAAAATTCTGCTTTACGGACTACAGTAGACGTCTGTTGTAATGATAACGTCTGTATCAATGATAACGGTTAACTAATTCGAGAACAAAGACCATATACAGGAAAAAGAAACGGTCAAAGTTGCTAATTCTGTAGGCAAATGGTATTCAATATCTAAATGTTGTTCGAAGTAAACCTCGTATCACATACTATGTGTGTGATACGTGATACGAGGTTTACTTCGAACAACATTTAGGAACAGAAGTTAAGAACTGACCATAAACTTAAATATATGTCATATATTTAAGTTTATGGTCAGTTATTAACTTCTGTTCCTATTATACGTACTACTAATAATAATAAACTTTGAATTCGGCTTTGCATTTGTCAAACTGTGCTAATAAGCAGATATAAGGTATTGATTTGGAAAGAGCAGGAAAGTGAACTTGATTAAATTCTACCGACTGGTTGATTGAATTGAGCTTCGGGAAACCAACAACAAGGCATTTGCGAACAGAGTAGTACATGCGCAACCACACAATCTGATTAGTATAAACACTGCTCATTATGAACCGTTTCTTTATTTCCTCAATGTTCTTTTAAACGCCGTTTATATAGTGAGTACTTTGGACAATAAAAAATAAATACGTCCTCACAAACAAGAATGAATTCCAAAACATATGTACAGGTATTACAAAAGCCAAGAGATTTCCAAACAGACAAGTGGTGGTCGAATGGTGTATCCCCGATGTTTTTACACACCAGTCTAACGCAGAACGTTATCAAGAAATGGTGAAGATAAACCTTTCTCATATACAAACGCTTCCTGGTCGCTCTGTAGCAGAGGACGTTTTAAAAAACATTGAAGCAAAAGGAGAAATTGCTCGCAATTGGCAAGTTCTCCTTTTGCCACAATGGCTTCACCTCTATTTATGAATGATTAGAATTTCATGTATAAAGAATATCCATATGTGTAACCAGATGTTTTCGAAGTCGTCTGCTGTATATGTGTTGTATAAAGGTAAGGGATAAACTCGGGGAGAATTTATTACAGCCTCTTCCTTCCAATAAAACAAACAGATAGGCAACATGCTTCTGATAAATACACTGACCTCATATGGACGACATTCAGCGCCTCCGCACCAGACGACCTTTAAAAACAGTGTGGAAGAAAGGCGAGAACTTGCTCATGATGCTTTTTTTTTCACCCACAATGTTTTTCCATTTTATATCAGAATTACTCATCAATAAGTAACTGTATTTTTTTTTTCTTTGTATATTTTACAAGCAGACGATTTAAAAACAAGTTTATCGTATCAGCTAAAGAGATAATAGAGATGCTGTTTTGTGTCTTGTTATGAATCTTCGATGTGCTGTATAACGGAGAGTGATCATGTTTATTTATGAACCTACATTTCCTTCGGGGTTCTCCATTAATCATATTTATCTTTGTTTTATTCATCCCTTCCCCGAATACAGACGCTTTCTGACGTCTCTGCAGCAGACGACTTTTGAAATATTTAGTCAAAAATGTCGAAACTATGTAAATGAATGAACAATGCTGGAATAAACTTGAAAACAGTGTGGCAAAAGAGAAATTTCTCATGACTAGAAAGTTATCCCTTTGTAAAGCTGTTTAAAAATAGTCATCAGCTACAGAGCCTCGGGTAGGTGGGAAAGGGTTAATCATATTTATCATTGTTTTATTTAACTAACTACCATTGTGTGTTTGTTAATTGTGATTGTGGACTTCCGAAACAAAACAAAAACAAAACAGACAATTTATGTGTTTTTAATTTTCTGAGTATTTCATAGCAATGAAACTGCTTGCATTAACCGTTTCCCACATACAATAAATCTGCAGCAGACGACGTTGAAAACATGGTGACAAAAACCTGAAAAATCTCCATAAAATATATCTTAATTGTTAAATAAATTTGAAAACATTGTGGCCAAAGGAGTAATTGCACCTTTGGCCACACTGTTTTCAAAAGTCGTCTGCTGCTATTGCGTCAAAATGCGTCTGCAAGTGGGGAAGGATTAAATGCAAAATTTAGAGTCATTTGAGAGATTTCTCATCATTTTTCATTTAGACACTTCCACATCACTGGCTTCTTTCTCTTTCGTTTATAAAGTCAAGTTGTTCAATAAGATAAAAAAAAATATTCCCCATACAATTTGTTTTCAGCAGATGACTTTGAAAAAAGTCATGCAAAACTATGGAAACTCCCTTTAAATTAAGGCATAATTACTGAAAAAAATTGAAAATATTTGTGCAAAAGGAGCAGTTGCTCCCTTTTGTCGGATTTTTTTCAAACGTCGTCTGCTGCAGGTGCGTCATCAAACGTCTGAATGAGGGAGAGGGTTTTATCATATTTATCTTTGATTTAATTAACCGTCTTAGTTGTTAAATCAGTTCTAAAGTGCACATCATAGAACACAACAAGCGTGTTTCCGAAGCATCAATGAGTACGGTGATCAAATCCTAGAGGTAACAAAGTCGTTGGACTCCATTATTGCAGAATATATACAGTTTCTCCTGCAGACACAATAACTACAGATATATAACGATTTTCATGCGATATGACAGTAAATTTTTTATTACGGAAGGGAGGGGGAAAAAATCTATGAATAACCCTTCCCAACATGTAGACGTACACTGTATTATGACACATTTATGACGGACGACTTTCGAAAACATCGGGTAAATAGTATACATTGTTATAAAGAGCAATGTGTTCCATTTACCATAATGTTTTCAACTCTGTTCAATAAGAACACATTGAGTTTTAGATATGTTCCCTTATATTTGCATTGAAATATCCGATGTCATCTGCTGAAAATTCGTTGTATGCTGGAAACGGATAAACGAACAGAACAAGATCTCCGATATAAACATGTCTGCAATTCTGTATCAATTCGCATGTCAAATTCTCTAGACTGGAATCAAGCCATCTGTCAGAAACCCTTTAGAATGGTGTAGCGACATCTCGTCAAACGTTTTAACCATTCAAAGCTGAAATGCTTGGTTTTGTTTGTGTGGCATTGTACGCCGCTTTCGGTCATGTAACTCGTGTAACTCATGTACGTTACCAGTACCACTGGTTCATGTTTAACCCTTTCCCTCATACGACAATTCTGCAGCAGACGACGTTGAACATATTTTGTCAAAAAATAGAAAATCTCTATAATTGAATGTATAACCAGGGACATTATATTGTAATATAGTGTCCCTGGTATAACCTATGACTAAAAGTGAAAAAACATTGTGGCAAAAGGAGAAATTGCTTGTTTTGAGCAATTTCTTCTTTTGTCACTATTATTTTCAAAAAGCCGTCTGCTGCAGAGGCGTCAGAAAACGTCTATATGAGTGAAAGGGTTAAACCATTACACCAGCAAGTCTGTCGTTACGTTACCCCATAACCCTTTCCCCCATATAGACGATTTCTGAAGCCTCGGCAGCAGATGACTTTTGGAAACACTGTGGCAATATGAGAAATTGCTCATGATGAACAATTTCTTCTTTTGCCACAATGTTTTCAACTCTATTCACTAATTATACTTGCTTTATAGAGATATACCAAATGTTGATATTGTGATTTCAAAGTCGTCTGCGGGAAAGGATTAACCCGATGCTTATGAGCACTAAGTATGGAAATCCCTTATTCCTATATATTTAAATTCTTTGGTTTACATACACAGGTGTGTTGGGAGTATTTAAATGGTGTTTTCAACAGTTTTTCAGTTACACCACGACGTTTCCCGTGTATTACACACGAACTGCTGGCATCTCTATCCAGACACCTGCTAATAAATCGTAATGATATCCCCGCAATCCTGAGCTACAAAGAAGGAAGCCAATTCTGCTTTCGTTTAAAGTATTTAGACCTAATAAATCCGATCTCTCAAGGCGGACGCCCTGACCGCTACACCGCCGAGGAGGTATGTGTTCGAGTAACGTCACTTGATTAGTTGTTTGTAGAAAATAATAGCGGAATTGTTTGCATACCAGTCAATGTCTGGCGAGTCTCTGGGTGTATGCACTTGCTCGAGTGAGTTTTCACTGAACGCTGGTACTACAAGACCTCACTACAATACCTCATATTGCCCGATGCGTTTAAATTATTGAATTCGTTTAAGTGATCTTATTTGCAAGTTAGTAAGTAAGAAAGTTAATTGCTTCAAGGTTCAAAGGGTAACATATTTAGCACGAGCTAATAAACCTCATGGCCCTATCTAAAAACCGTACTGTAATAAAGAGTCATGATGATGTTTATCAATTGAGGACAACAACCAATTGTGATGATGATAACGACCATTACAAATTGACAAGTTTTGCAATTCAGGAGAATCCAAAATAGAATGAAATGTGTACAACTGAGAGAAAAATGTAAATGTTTTAAGGATGATTTTAAGGGCCGCGTGTCCAGTGAAGAATATCAGTTTAGGGGCAGGGCCCAGTCTAGAAGAGTTTTCTCTCGCGTCCGTTGTATTCATTTTTCATCGATACCAATAAATTTGATTCAGCCGTCACGCCGAACAAAATATCTTGTAAATCAACCGTCATGACCGACCATTCATTCTTTATACACCGTAAATCTGAATTAAAATATTCCGTTTTGATTGTATTGTTATGTCATTAACAGTATCATCTTAATTCACCTGGCAGCATCAATATTCTTTAACAAGAAAACGTTGAAGACTACTGAAGTTAAAGGACATTATCAAATTTCGAGCAATGTCTTACTTTTCTGCAAAGTTTTCGAAACTCGACCACGTCAATATGAGGGGGAAATGCATGACGGTTGTAGAAAGGGTTAATGATTTCATGGAAGGCGTTATAGCGAACATCGGTGCATTATCGATAATTAGTTTGAATGGGTTTCCTTCTCCGCTCTAAACAGCTTCACATGTGGAAGCTCGTGCAGTTTTTAAAACGCTAGACATTTTTATGCTCACTTGTTAAACTATCCATGTCGATTTGTTTTAGTTAGGTTTGGCTACTTTTCAGCAATATGTCAGTTACGACAATAGTTAATCTGTTTATTTGATCTATCATCCTATATTTACAACGCAATTTGTGCTTGCTTTCGCATGATTGAAAGTTTACGATATGATATAGTTTCAAAAATTCAAAGTATATTTGCAAATAAAAGACAAGAATGTCTATCATGCAAATACAAACTAATAAATATAAAATATGTGCTATAGATAAACATGTATTTGAGAGGCAAAAATAAATCAACTAGAAATATTTGGGGATTTATAGCTTATTAAACTCAAAAATGTAGTATCAAAGCTATGCTTTAAACTATATTGATAAATGTTATAAACGTTATAATACTTGAAGAAAAAAATGCCTGAATATCTCTTAGTATATAATGGTTGACCCAATCAAATATTTCTCTACATTATTTGAATTTTGATTTGAATGTTGATTATAATGTGTTGATTTGAACCATTTAACGTATGTTTATAATCAATAAATATGTTCTATATGCTAGAAGTATGTTCTTAATAATATACTTTGAGAGGCTTTAGTAAGAGAACAGTATTTAACAAGACTTGACGTTACACGTTCTGCCCTTGGACCATACACTTTACTTTGAATTTGTATGGTATGAATATATGTTTATACGCACGCGTATAATTTGCTTTGCGTGTAAGGCAGTAACGAAAAAGCCCAGGCCGCACAGGGGTGATGTCTGGGTCAGTTACGAAGTGACATACTCTGTTCTCTGTGTGCATGTAAATAAAGAATCTGTCCTGTTCTGTTATGTTCTATACACATCTATATTGTATTCGATTATGGCAGAAATTCATATATTGTCACTTTGATTATTATTATTATATTGTACTTTAGTTTGATGATTTACAAAATATCATCCTTTATTTGAGTTATATTCCTTAAGAAGATCGAACATTACATAGCATAATTGTAATGTTGATATGTTTATAAAATATATTTATTGTAACACAAAAAAAATGTTAAGTTTAGGTGTAACAAAAATATGTTCTATTCCGTTCTGTTCTGTATTTGGACAGGAACCGATTGTACGTGCACCAACACGCAGGGGCCTTAGGCTTGAGGAGAAATCGAGAAAAAACATATTCTAATTAGTTCTATAATAAATATTGTTAATGTATGCATGTTGTTATTCAAGCCGGTTGATGGTTTATACTGGGGCATTGTGGGTTTGTACACTTCATAACGCTTTATTTGTCAAATATTTCAATAAGAATTCAAAACAAACCAATATAACTTTTGAAAGTATTAACAGTTTTGTTAAATGTGTAATGATGTTCCAATCTGTATGCTAAGTCTGCTGTCCAAGAAGCAAATAGCTTTGAAAAGAGTAAATTAAATGGTGTGAATAACGAAAAGACGATCAATTTAATATAGGTATAATATTGAATAGAAGTGAAAACATTGTGGCAATCAAGTATTTTTCTACAGGACAGGATGTTTCATCCCAAACTTTGATTACTTTTAATAGAACCCGTTATCCTTTTAAGGCTTTCACTTACGTAGACGCATTTTGACGCATCTGCAGCAGACGACTTTTGAAAACATCGTGGCAAAAGGAATTGCTTAAAACGAGCAATTACAACTGTTGCTACAATTATTTTAACTCTTTTAATATTATAAAATAATCTTACCCTTTATTAGCAATTGACATGATTTTGCTCCGGATTTTGCTGTGTGTGGGAAAGGATAATTAAGAGAAGTTTGATTTTTTTTTTTATTATTTTTTTTTTTTTAATTTATGGCAATTGATCTGACTTGTATGACTTGTATTCATGTTTTCATTTATGAAACTTTCTGTGGACACATTTTCGACAGAAGACTATGTTAAGAAGGGAAATCTGAATTACGTACAATTTCAACGGTTAACATATCAGTAATATAGTACTCTTCCTCCCTCAAAAACCCATAAATTATTGTCTTATATTGTAATATCATCGACAATGAAATCATCGGAGGAAATCATTTTACATCTTCAATTGTTTAAGTTATTTTCAAAACATTGAAGGAAACTTTGCTCCTCCCTTATAAGATATTTCCGAAATGTTGTCAACAGCCGACTACTTCAGACCGTCTGTATTAGGAAGAAATTCTTAAATGTAAATCTGAAAATATGCGAAAGTAAAGTCAATCATATCAGGTAATAATGGTTTCAAAAATCACGTCACAAATACCAGACGCATACGGTTATTCTGATGAAATTTACGATGCAATGCTAATATGCGTTATAAATCCATCAATAAACGACCGCTTTCATTTTATTCCTCTTTCCAGGCAGAACAAAATCTCCCTTAAATGGTGCATATCAAAACGGCAAAAAATTCTAGAAAAAGGGAATTTCTTAGAATGTAATAATTAACAAAGTATGCATCCAATAATGACTCTCGATCACCCAGACGTTTTCATCAATCACACGCGGTCACATGATTAATCTGGGTCCTATGGGACGGAATAATTCATTCCCCGAAATAATCATACATCGTGATATCCCGGAAAGGAGAGAAAATACGACGATCAATGGTTAAGAATAAACCCATATAGAGAGACGACATTAACCCTTCCCAGATAAATCTACAGTTTGACGCGTCGTATTCAGCAGGCGATTTCTGAACCCTTTCCCACATACAGCAAAACTGCAGCAGACGACTCTGAAAACATCTAGGCAAAAATATGGAAAATCTCTACTATAAATGAAAGTTTAATTATTGAAATGAGTTGAAAACATCGCGACAAAAGGAGAAATTGCTCGTTTTGAGCAATTTCTCCTTTTGTCACGATGTTTTCAAACGTCGTCTGCTACAGAGGCGTCAGAAAGCGTCTGTATATGAGAAAGGGTTAATACATTTATCTCATACGATATTCAACCCTGTCCCACATTGAACAAATCTGCAACAGAAGAATTTGATTTTTTTATGTCAAAACTATAAAAGAACAATTGCTAAATAAAATTGAATACATTGTAGCAAGAGGGATCCGAGAAAAGAAATTGCAAGATATTGAAACTTTGATGGAAAATATGATTGCGAAGTTGAAAGTATTGAGTGAATTACTCGATTTTACGTTTAGTTCGACAGGCGGAACACCAGATCAGACCGCACATTGGCTTCTCCGATGTTCAATATCAACAGTGGCATAACGAAGCGTTAAGCGGGATCATCGTGGAAAAGCGTTCCTTATAAAAACTGATCAATTAGATATAATATGCAAAGCTTAGCACTGTTTCCAAGCCATCAAAAATCAAGTAAATCAAGAGCTGCTGCTGATCAACAAAGTATCATAGCAAAAGGAGAAATCGCTCATCATTTCTCAAAATGCAACTGTAAGTCGGACATGATAAAAGCGGCCATGACAGGTTAAGATGGAATATTCGCGTGTTACTAGTGGTCGTTGATTGCCTCATAGAAACGTTTATGGCAATACTCGTATCATGACATCAATAATTCATGTAACAAAATGATCCAGCTATCATGTATACCTTATAGCATCGTCCTTTAGATCCAATACACACAATAATGACATCAATTGAGTGTGTCTTTTGAGAAACCTTTGAGACTATACAATTGCAGAGTACTTTAGTTTAGTCTATTACCTAATATATTGTGTATATAATGCATTAATGATAAGTTCACCTGCTGCCTAGTATCAACTTTTTTTTGTATTGTGTTTTACGCCGTTCTCAACAATTATTCACGTTATAATACAGCGTTTCTTAATCATGATAAGTCAACAGAACTGCTGCTGGTCCATTAGTCCTGATACCAGCGTGTCAGTCGTTTGGAGAGGGGGTGGGGTTATATTAACCCTTTCCCACATATAGACGCATTTTGACGCATCTGCAGCAGACGACTTTTGAAAACAGTGTGACAAAAGGAGAAATTGCTCAAAACGAGTAATTTCTGCATTTGTCATAAAAGTATTCAACTTATTTCAGTATTCACACGTATACAATAATAGAAATTTCCCCTTTATATGAGTAGACATTTCTGCTGCATATTTGTTGTATGTGTATGTGGAAAAGGGTTAATAGGATTTGAAAAGTATATGGAACGATGCTAGCGGGGATCAAACACTACACCAATACACCATCGTGGCGGTTACCGTCGGATATCAACCCGTCTGTTTTGAAAAAAGCATGAATAAAACATGCATTAGTTCAAAAGACAGAATGGGCTGTTTAACAGTCTATGTGAAAAAGTAGCCAGTTGCTTGGAAAGTATGTGTGGTGTACTGGTGTGGGAAAACAAGGAAACGCATGAGTAGGTGAACTGGTCGCCGTGATATGACTGAACAAATGTTGAAAACGGTGTTAAACCCAATTCAATCAATCAATCAATCAATTTAAAGACAGATCTATATTCTTGAAGTAGAACGGAAAACAGCAAGGTAGAAGTAGGAATTACACGTCCGGATAAACCTCTCCTTTATCCACAACTTTTGACAATCATCTTCTGATGCAAAGGCGTATCAAGTTTCGTGTCAGAATTTCAGAAAAAGGTTAACATTATTTCAAATATGAAACACTTGTAGAGAAGAAAGCCAAAGTAAAAAATAAATATGCGGAGATCGCAAAGACGTCAGGCAATACTATCTGACGTAATAAATGTCGTTTTGATTCGGACGTCTCTGTGGTTCGTTATGATGAGAGAGCGAGATAAAGTTAATTTGCGAAATTATTGATGATAATGTGCAGTTCATTTTACAATTGCAATTAGAGCAAAGAGCGAGCATTCAATTACAATACCAATACAATCTCGATCAGATACAGTATATGTTTATATCCTCAGTTTTGAAGCCAGCGGTTAACCCCTTCCGTCATATAGACGCCTCTGCAGCAGACGGCCTTTTTGAAAACATGTTGACAAATGAAGAAATTGCTCAAAACGACCAATTTCTCCTTTTGTCAACATGTTTTCATCACTATTCAATTATTGTTCTTTCATTTAAAGCGAGTTTCCAATGTTTTCGTGTTTGTTTTCAAAGTCGTCTGCTGCAGATTTGTTGTATGTGGGAAAGGCTTAAAACATTGTGTTGTGATGTATATTTTTGGGATGGAATTGCAAACACCTGTCTTGACCAATTTCTGCTTTCCCCGTCATGTTTTCCAAAGTGTCCGTCCGTCTGTATCAGAGAACAGGGCAATCTGTTCCCACAGACAACAAACTTTGAAAATACTAAATAATTGAAGATCTCTAGAAATCTTGGTTAATTATTGAATAGAGTTGAAATGTTGTGACACAATGAATAAAACTTCTCTTTATGAATTGATGAGTCAAAGGGCGTTTAACCCTTTCCCTCATACGACAATTCTGCAGCAGACGACTTTGGACAGATTTTGTCAAAAATAGAAAATCTCTATAATTGAATGGATAACCTATGACTAAAAGTGGAAAACATTGTGGCAAAAGGAGAAATTGCTCGTTTTGAGCAATTTCTTCTTTTGTCACTATGTTTTCAAAAAGCCGTCTGCTGCAGAGGCGTCAGGAAGTGTCTATATGAGGGAAAGGCGTTTATGAGGGGCGAAAAGCTAAACACGGAGACATACATGAACAACAAGGAAAACTTAGAAGTATCCACTTAGATCTATCGAAGTTGACGGAGGAAAGTAAGATTGTTTTATTCTATCGGAATTGTTCATTAATTGCTACTTTCTACCCCTCTCTACAAATTTAACTCTTATAAAGAATAGGGTAAAACCACCGGGTGGTAAAACACGTTGAGAAAAAATTTACTCATCATTAGCATCGAAATGGAAATGCATGCATGTGGGATATTGACTTTTGTTAAGAGACATAGCAAGTATTCAGATATTTGCCTAACAGCAAATTTGAGAAATTTGAAAACAAAGTTTTGATAAAAATGTTGTAAGTGTTTTCACGTGTGAACAGTGGAGACATTGCTCGGGTTGTCTGATGCACAGGTGTCAAAAGCTGTCTGTCTGTCTGTCTGTCTCGGGGAATGTAAATGGCAGGTATACTGATTATAGAAACTGAACATTTCGGATTTGAAAACAGAGTGATAGACAACTTTGTATGTTCGATCTGAAGCGATGAAACCCGTATGTTCTCAAAAAAAGTGCAGTACAATTTGAACTAAAAAAGTAAGCTGTGGCCAGTCTGTGATCCCGTCATCACTAATAGGCTATATAGTCTCATCTAATGTCGAAAGCCTTCCCGATACAAACGTGAAATCGGTAGTTCTGATTATTCCTTATTCCTATTACACATACAACACATCAGCAGCAGACGACTTTGAAAATGTCATAACAAAATGATGTAATATAAAGTATGATTAATGTAAATTATTAATGTTTGGGGGGGGGGGGGGGGGGGGGGGGGGGGGGGGGGGGGAAGGGATCATTGAGGCAAAGGTCTGCATCAGATACATCAAAAGGCGTCTATATGTGGGAGAGGGTTAAAGATTGTTATTTATGAATCAATCGTCATGTTACGATTCTATTCTTCATCTCAAAACAATGCGAATTTTCCTTATGCCACAACTCTGTTCAATGGTTATAATTTCATCTATAGGAATACTCCATATTTTCAAAGCCGTTTAGTAACTGCGGATTCCTTGTATGTGGGAAAATGTTGAATAAAAAGAAAAATAATTCACATAGAATGTATAATTTTATTTTTGCTACTCGTAAAATGATAACGTTTTGTTAATTGTGCATACTTCTTTGTTATTTACTAAAGGCAAATTTGCCTGAATGTGAATTGTAATAAAATATATTGTATTGTATCGTATTAACTTAAAGTGACAATATACCATATAATATTATACTATAGAGAACATACTTCGTTCGTACAGTGACGAGAGACTGCACCAGCAGCATGTATCGGTGCATAACAGTTGGGTGTTCTATAAAGCCCCAAGTCATCCGTTTGTCGATAAAATGGATGCATCCCTGACAATAATTACGTAATAATAAAATTGCTGATTCTACTATTTTTTTTTACAATTATCGAGGATTGCGTCTCGGAATGTGATAGATTTTTTACTACTGCACTGATGTAACGGTGACAGTTCTTTTTGGGGGAGGGTTACGCCGCTTTCAACATATCGCGGGTAAATAGTACTACTCGATGGCTTGGCGTGAAACAGTTGTAACTAAAAACCTATTTTGAAAACCCTGGTTTAGGGGCAATTTTGACCCTTTTGTAAACAATACAAATTTAGATGCCATTGCTCAGAACGAGCAGTGGCACCTAAATTTCCATTGTTTACCAAGAAAAATGATTTAATGCTTCTAAAGACTTTATGGCGAGGTGATTAACCTTGGTAAAAAATTACCAATTTTAGTTACAACCGTTTCACGCCAAGCCCTCGTACTACACGTCCATTTGTCTTTGAAAGCATCTAGGCAAAAGAAATGAAAGTACTAATTTAAAAAATATTTGGGAATACTATGCGGCAAAATGTGTCTGCAAGCGGGAAATGATTAATGTAGAACTGTATTAAATTATTAATCCCGCTCTAAGATATAATTGTGTGTTGACATAGACGTACATGCATTGCCATTAGCCCTTTCCCACATACAGACGCTTTCTGACGCCACTGCAGCAGACTTTTGAAAATGTTGAGGCAAAAATTTGAAACAATGATTTCAACTCTGTGGTATAATTATTCTTTCATTTTGAGAGCTTCCATATGTTATCTATATACATTGCATATACAATTATTCATTTTATTTTGTAAAAATCCGAATGTTGATAGAAATACACGAATTGAATGCTACGTATTTTGAAATGTTAATATTTGCCCGGCTGTGTTCACATATCCAGTGATGCAATTCACGGACCAGTAGAGGGGGGTGTTGCCCCCTAAAGAAAGGATCAAATATCTGGTAGTTATCCGTTGCAAATTTGAACGAGCCTGAGTGTGTAGTAACATCGAACCCCCTTAACCTAATCATTTCGCATTTTGATGTTCCTGCTTAATAAGACTTAAACGGCATGGTTGGCAACAGGGAATGAGAAAATGCTCATACTCAATCAGATCATTTTAAATAAAATTCAGACCATTTCAAATTCTCTGTCTTCATGTTAAAATTTAATTTGTCTTATTGGTTTTTTTAACTATCCATTCATTCAAAAATTAAAATACATGAGTCTTTTAAGTTAACTAAACTATCAGCCAGGGTCCAGAAGAGTTCTATGCAATGGTAGTTGTTTATGTTATTAAACCCGTATTTTGATCTCCTATCCATATATCGCAGATACTCAAACAATCCTTTAAGGGAGACGATTTTGAGAACCGACAGTATAGAGTTTAATTTGGGTAATACAAGAGGTATTGTTTGGGGGAAATGCCGATTTAACCCGCCTTCTTGCTGTACAACTCCGGACTCAGGGTGAGTAATTACACCTTGAATGAAGATTCAGGCTTGGTGACCTTTGACCGAGGCGAGTGATTAACCTGCCGAGATGCTGTCGAAATTTGATCTCAACTTCTCTTGTATTCAGCTGATTAGGTTGTTGTCCCCTTGAAATACTGGGATAAAGTTTCGATAGGGCTCTAGATAAAGGGTGTTTAAAGATGTTCTCAATTCCTTATTGGACCCTAAACCCTATGATGTCGGTACTCGAGAGAATCATCTCACTGAAATCATTCGTTTGAGTTCCAACAGCGTAGGGTTTCGTTGGATAATAAAAGATATATTGAAGCGGGAAAAACTATTTATCCCCTCCTTATCTAGTCCTTGACTGAATTTGGTTTTCTAGCGCTTATTTGTGCAAATATTTGGTAACAATACACCATATCATGATCCTGGGATGTATAATAATGAGTATTTGTTGTTTTAAGATCCTTAGTTTATCATCGAACTCAATGCTGTTGTCATATTGGTACTCGACATAACCCCCTGGCCTCACTGACACAACATCACAGGGTTATACATCGGGTAATATTAAAGAGCAAAAGTAAGAGCAATAGTGTGGGGAGAAAATACCAATTTAACCCGCCCTTATCCTGTGACTAAAAGTGGAAAACATAGTGGCAAAAGGAGAAATTGCACGTTCTGTGCAATTTCTTCTTTTGTCACTATGTTTTCAAAACGCCGTCTGCTTTAACCCTTTCCCTCATACGACAATTCTGCAGCAGACGACTTTGAACGTATTTCGTCAAAACATAGAAAATATCCATAATTGAATGGATAACCTTATGATAAAAAGTGGAAACCATTGTGGCAAAAGGAGAAATTGCACGTTTTGTGCAATTTCTTCTTTTGTCACTATGTTTTTCAAAAAGCCGTCTGCTGCAGAGGCGCCAGAAAGCGTCTATATGAAGGAAAGGGTTAAAACATAACCAAATGAGACCTGTCGAGCGATTTGTGGTCTTATTGGCTCTCTGTTACGGGATCACATAAATGTACATTGGCATTAAACGAATGAAACTACAGGAGTGTTGTCAGACGATTCGTTTATGTATGTTACACATGTACACACTTAATTAATTACAATTGTTTCCATTAGTGTATTGTCTTAACCATTTCTGGTATGTATAATTGCGAATATCAACCATGAGCTGTTTATGCTTGAGTTGATACATAAAATATCTGTTCTATGCTGTATAATATGAACGTTGAAGACTTTGGTGACTGAATTTTCACTGGACCCATAGGCATCAAGACCCAAAATCACTAGACGTGGCAAATATATAAATATGTTACCACCTTCAATGTATTACTAGTATGCACCTGTTGTGGTTTGATGGGGGTTTTCAACAGTTGTCTTCTATGATAGAATCCTTAGAAGAAAGTGTAATATTGTGAACAGTCAAAGTGAAATTTTGATAAAGAGTTGTCAAAATTACCGGTGTAGTAATATAAAAAATACTCTATTTGAGCACTTTCCCCTTTTTCACCAGTGTTTTCAAAAGTTTGCATTTTTATAAACTGCTAATCAAAGGTAAGACCTGCTAGATGAGTAAACGGTGAGGCTTGAAGTATTATTATATTTCCACCTGTGAGTTGGGACAAGCCGATTAATCTTAAAAAAAGGACTTTTCAATCCTTTTGAAATCAGAACTATAGACAAGACCAAATGTTCACATTCCCAAATCCTCATATGACCCTCAAGCCCTATGTTGTGTCAACTTGTGGGTACTCGAAGTCAAAATAAACAGCTCATTAGCAGAACTCTAGATATTAAGGAGCGTTTTGCATGTTCTAAACTCCTTATTTGATCCTCTAACCCTATGTTGTGGGTACTCAAAAGAATCGTCTCAGTGAGACGATTCTTTTGAGTACCCACACGATAGGGTTTGCTTTAATAATAAGATAGAAATTGTGGGGGAAGGAGCTGAATACCCCTCCTTATCTGGACCTCTCCATTAGGACGATTCATTTGAGTACCGACAGTCAAACATGAGCTAAAGACCATTGTGTTTATCAATTCCTTGTATATAGCAACCACACTTTTAGTTTCCCAGTTACACGTTTTCTTCATAAATTATCCTGCAATAATAAAGCCCACCTGTTAACAAAGACCAGATTGTTCTTTTCCCATGTGTGGTCATATAAACACAGGTCGGACTGATCAACAAAATATGTAGCAGGGAAGTTTGAAAAACGTCTAGAAGAAAATATGAAATTTGCAAACTTTCTATAAACAGAAGTGTATTTATCAAATGAGTTAAAAAAAACATTCAGACACAATGAGAAATATCCCCTTTCGTCACAATGTTTTCAAAACTGGTCTGCTGCAGATTGGTCTAAATAGTTCTGCATATATATGGGAAAGTGTTATCTTTTCCCCTCCCTAGAATAACTTTGACTTTGAGATCGAATTAATTATTGAAAGGGCTGCATGGCAAGTCCATTTCCTAACCACTTTATTTTCATTTGTAATCCGATGCAGTGGCTTTGCAATGTCGTCTTAATCAGGGGAAGAGATTTAGGAATATGAAAAACTTGCAAACAATTAAAATTGAACTTGTTGACTTGGCATGGATTATTAAAGGCGTGGGGCATTTTCTTCCATTCTTTGTCACATTAACCCTTTCCCTCATATAGACGCTTTCTAACGCCTCTGCAGCAGACGGCTATTTGAAAACATAGTGACAAAAGAAGAAATTGCACAAAACGTGCAATTTCTCCTTTTGCCACAATGTTTTAGTCATAGGTTATCCATTCAATTACAGAGATTTTCTATTTTTTGACAAAATATGTTCAAAGTCGTCTGCTGCAGAATTATCGTATGAGGGAAAGGGTTAACAAAGCTTTCGGACGCATCTGCACCATATATCTTTTGGAATAATTGTGCACGATGGGCAATTTCACTTTTTACCACAATATTTTCAACTCAATTCAGTTATTATACTATTATTTACAGAGAGTTTTCATATATTTCTTCCAAAATGTTTCAAAGACGTCTGCTGCAGATTTGTTGTCTGTGGGAAAGGGTTAATTATTACATGACCAGTCTTATCTATTTATTCATACAGTTATTCATACGATTTTTCACAAAATCTTTTTTCGAAAATATATTAAATATAATATCAACGTGTACATCTTGAATTGATGCTGGACGCTTCGATTCATTCCAGCAAGGTTGAAAGTTCTTGCAGGTCACCTTCCATCGACATTAAACAGTAACAACATTATTAAACAGTAGATGCAACATAAAATAATGATGTATCTAAATAACATTTATAAAATGCCTTTTTAAACTTCTACCCTATGTATAATATAAATCCGTTATATACCTGTTAGATCTCAATATCACATTCCATCAATGAAAGATAATCAGTGTAAAACAGTCCAACTTCCTTCACTAAAAATAATCCAATCTCTTGATAAAATATAATAATAAATCCTTCTTAATCAAACCAGAGACACAAAGTTCATCAGCCTAATCACTGATCATATTACATCGTGCGTAATTAATAATTTTAAATACATCATTAAAACGTGCGATGCGTATCTTTCAATTCATTAATAATGTAACAAGTCGTTATCGAGTGTTATTTACATTTTAAAACCCAAATCTGTTTTTGCAGACATTATTATAACCCAATAAGGGTTTAAAGTAATTGTTACGATTGCAAAGTCATTAACATCTTAATCACCAATTAACAGAAAGCACCTGCTGATGTAAGACGACACAAGCGATCGCCTAGTTCACTATCCTGATATCTATTAACACTAACAAATTTCTGCGCTCTTTCGAATCATGTTAAATTTAGATACACGGCGCTGACAATGTTATCGGAGCGCAGTGTAAGCATCCGGCTCGCTGATTGGTCAATCAAAATTAGGAAGGTCCCACTCGCGTGTGTAGGCCGGGAAATACTCTCTACGCAGCCTCGATTTAAATACACACACACACAATGTCAAAATAGAGGTAAAGTAGGTGGGGTAAGATTTCCCAACCAGAACAATATATAAACAGTGACTCACCTGAATGATTTGATTCCTATGATCAGACTGGGTATTGTCAGACTTGGCTTTCCCCTTGGAACTTTTCTTAGCCTTACTGTCCAGAATTCTCTGACGCAGGATGAGTGCGTGTTTTCTCTCTTGCTCATTCTGGGTCTTTTGTCTATACTCGTAACGTTGTTGCATCCCGACCTGTCTCCGTCGGTACAGGTCGATCCGTCTGCGGAGTTTGTCCACAATGTCCCGTCGTTTGGGGGACAGGAAATCCCCCATGTTCTCCTGTGAGGCAATAATTTTGGCTGTTTGTCGTGCACTGTCGGTTAATAAATCACAAAAACCTCCTCTGTTATTCAATGTTTACATATCCGAAACTAGGACACTGTTTACTACATTTCCCAAACAAAGCCAAGTGGTTGCGTATGTATATATAAATGGTTAAGCCACACATAGGTAGCAGACGACACTTCTAAACCAAGTCCTTTTTAACTCAATAACAAACTATATGAATCCTTCCCAGATCACACAGTGTAAATATCCCCCGTATAAACACAGTCCGCATTCGTGTTAACGTGACAGTGTGGCTACAAATGTCAAATCTCCGATACGATCGCTTATTACACACGCTGTGTACGGTAAGGCGAATAATGCGTTACTGAGCTCTATACTGCTATGGACTATTCTATTGTTTGCGGAGGGTGAACGTATTGCGTGGGAAGTTATGTTTTCACCGGATGGAGCAAAACTTACTGCGTCAAAGTGGGTCATGCAAGATCGTGTTTCCCATCATATTGAAGGGGATCAAGAATGAGTAATTGACTGATTTTCAAACGGCGAGCTTTTAAACTTGCCTTTTTGAAAAGTTACTTTTTGGCCTTTTGTATAAATATTGATTTTTAAAAGGCTGTGAATTTCAGGTGTACTCTGCACGTAAACAATGTATATATATATATATATATATACACGTATATAAGTTAACCACGTCTGGCTATTCGGGGGTCTTATTGATTCCGTAACGTAATTATGTAAAGGTAATCTGGTGTAAACCTAATGGGGCTACATTTCTAGATATTTGTCATAAGTTACATCTAAGACTTATGTACTGATGACATTGTTCGTATATACAGATGGATTAACACTTTCCCACATACAATCAATCAGCAGCAGATGACTTTGTAAACATTAACACATAGGCAAACACACAGTAAATATCTATAACAAATAAAGGTATAATTACTGGGAAAACAAGTTGAAAACATGGTGGCAAAAGGAGGAATTGCACGTTTTGAGCAATTTCTTTTTTTTGTTTACAGTGTTTTCAAAAGACGTCTGCTGCAGCTTGACGTCAGTAAGCGTCTATATACAGGGTTTCGACCCTAAATTGCTAGACACGGCTCGTGTGTTTAAATCTAAATAAAGATTGTCGTAGTTGATCCTCTACAGAAACGAACAGGCGGCTTAATACTGTCGTTGCAACGGTTTATTTCTTAACCCTTTTCAATGTCATACAAACAATCTGCAGCAGACGTTTTTTTTAAAAACATCTAGGTAAAATATATGACAATGTATGTAAATGTATGTTCAGTAATTGAATAGAATTCGAAATAGTCTGGCAGACGGGAAAACATCATAGTGAGCATATTCTTCTGTTGTCATAAAGTTTTCCAGTTTTTCAAAAGTTGTCCACTACTGATGACGTCTGTGTGTGGGGAAAGGGTTAACTTCTATTTTTGAATAAACTGTTTATTTATTTTTCAATGTTAAGTTTTCTTAATAGATAATTTAAATCGATGAGTCGAGATTACCTGTTTAATAAACACATACATCAAGGTTTTACGCAATTGAAAAGTCTAAACCCTGTTTAAAAGGACATTTAAATCCATCCAACATACAACACAAATCTGCAGCACACGTCTTTAAAACAAAACGAGGGGAAATCTTTGTACATTGATCCATTATATATGTGAAACAGTGTGGCCAAAGTAGAAATTACCATTTACTTTTTGTCACAATGTTTTCAAAAGCTGTAGGCCCTATTATGTTTTACAAATTCAGAAAATGGACGAGTCTAAACCACCTGTTGAAATGGACAGGTAAGTAGTTTGTTTCAATAACTGTGCAGTTTACCCGGCGGTTATAACCTGTCACGCGACAAGTACAATAATGGTTTACCTATGATTGGCCTATTAACCCTTTAACGATAGCAGACGTATTTGGAATATATTGTGGCATATGGAGAAGTCAAAATAGTTTCACCTCTGTTCTACAAGTATATAATATACAAATTATCCAAATCCCGCCTGATGATTTCAAAGTCGTCTGCTGCAGATGTGTTGTATGTGTGAAGCGGGGTTAAACACTATATAATTGGATCATAATATAGGCTTCTAAAAAGGAACACACAGGGAGTGAAAAGGGGGGCGCATTACGGCCCTTGTTTGACATAGTTCGCGGCGCGTGTTGGAGTATGTGTGAGATATGACACAAGGATGCGTTTATCGTTTCCGGTTTTAACGATTTTCGTGATGCATGCGACATTTGACGCGTTTGTAAGTATTGAGGATGAAGTAGAAGATTGCTAATTGCTAAAATTAAAAAATTTCCCATACTATATGTAACTCTAAAAAAAATATAACTTGGTAAACGGTAAAGCATATCAGTGAAAGTACCGCTGTTGAGTCTACCGGACGACGGAATGTGTTGAGAGTGAAATGTAACCTGTTGCTTAATTTTAAAAGACGTCTGCTTTGGAAAGGTTGGAGGGAAATGACAGACAGTCCAACCTGTGTTTAAAGACCACCCACGGGAAGAGATCAATTTGGTCTTTGTTCACAGGTGGTCTTTAATAACAGGGTCTTTTATGCAGAAAATGAGTTATTGGGAAATTAAAAGTGTGGTCGCTATAGACAGGATATATCTGAACTCAGGTGGTCTTCAGCACACGTTTGACTGTAATAATAGGACAACGGAGTGGCTCTGACGTACGTACCACGGGAGACTGTTAGTTTAGGTCTCTGGTACCACTACTACATACAACATTCTTCCAAGGCAACTGGCTACATTCCCACATATACTGCCAGTACATTCGCGGAAAGTTTATGACGCTGGTCACTCTGGCTTTTGTCAATCACAGAACAGAATGAACGACCGATCTGGTGTTCGGATTCACGACCCATGACTTGAAAGCCCTCGTTGTTACCGACCAATATAGAACAGGAACAATGTTTAAAAAAGAGTATCTGTGTTACTTACAACCACCAACT
This sequence comes from Serripes groenlandicus, assembly GCA_031761405.1. Lineage (NCBI taxonomy): Eukaryota > Metazoa > Mollusca > Bivalvia > Cardiida > Cardiidae > Serripes > Serripes groenlandicus. The sequence goes on along the minus strand of JASEVX010000006.1, from coordinate 55,590,043 downwards.
GTCGTCTGCCATATACGCGTTCAGATTCTGTCAAAAAAGGAAAAAGAGGTTATGCAATAATGAAAAATTGAAATTAAGTTCAGATAACGGATTTTAACTCTTTCTCATATACAATACATATTTAGCAGACGACTTTAAAAACAGCCAGGTAAAAATACGAACATTACATTCTGTATTAAAACAAGTGTAATTATTAAATATGGCTGATAAACGGAAAGTTTCTGAATTAATACCAATCATTGGGACTTTGACTACCCTATATGTTGACCATGAGGGTTACTCTATCATATGGGTTTTGACTACCCTGTATTCTCAATCATCTGTGTTTCGCCTACTGAGTCATTTTTGGACTATATGGGTTTTGACTGTTCCCCAAATTTCACATTGCACCACAATGTCTTCAAAGTCGGACATTGAAGACGCGTCAGAAGTATTCAGCATGTGGGACATGATTGACGTTTGTTAGATATAAGTATATAGATGAAAGTTCGATAATACTCAACAACAGATAGGTTGGAGGAAGACCCGCATCCACTGATCTTAACCCTTTCCCATACAAAAAATCTGCAGCAGACGACATTGAAAAAGAAAATATGAAACATCTCGATTACTGTAGGAATATATACTGTAAAACGTTGGAAACATTATGGCAAAAGGGGAAATTACTCGTTTTGAGCAATTTCTCCTTTTGTCACAATGTTTTCAAAAGTCGTCTGCTGCAGATACGTCAAAATGCGTCAACAGATGGGAAAGGGTTAGCTGAAATAACGTCGTCAAAGTATCATTATTGAATAGAGTCGACGTATTTTATAAACAGTGCAGCAGGAATAAATTGCTCATCATGAGCAATTTGTTATATATGGTGAAATGTTTGCAAAAGTCGTCTGCTCGGATGCATCAAAATGCTTCTGTAAGTGGGAAAGCGCCAATTCTTCCTCTTCCTATAGGTTTTTAACAACCTCTCCACGCACTCATAGGTTGACCAATCATTTACAACTTGAATCACGCCACAGGAAAATCTACCCTCGGTTATATCACGGCGCTCCAAGGGCACTCCACCATGACCGTAGTGCCGCAACTGGGGATCGAACCCGGGACACCCGGTTTCGAAATCCCCGACGCTAATCACTCGACCACAGCGGATTCCCCGACATTGACAAACATACACAACAATTTTTTTTTAGAATTTGATCGGTTGTTGAATTCAAGTAAGTGTTTCTCCAGTCAAATCTATAGAGAATGTGTATATGCCGAGACACTCAACTAGGGGTGGGGTTGGGGGACATTGTACCATAAGTAGATACCTTTTGATGATACACACGCAGACGACTTGGGGAAAGTATTTTGGAGAACGGAGATAATGACCATAGCAACCAATATCAACTTTTCCAAAAATTATTTTTAATGTACACGAGTATTATTTTTTCCTGTAACTATTCTAAGATAAAATCCTAATTTATTAATCGCCGGGCAAAAGCCCGCGACTTCTATTTTTAATAGCTTTTCGGAAATGACATGGGAGGAGAAATTATTATTAGAAAAAAACAAATTTAAATGTCTTGAACATATTACAATTGCGTTTGTTTAAAGACACTAAGTTATGACACATCTAAAATGAAATAAATATTCCGATGTTTTAAGTATTTGCAGTTTCTTTATGTTGACTCGCATTTAGTTTTTTTTGTTTTATTTACGAAGACAAAACAGTCCCTATTAGACTTGCAGCAGACTGTTATGTGTCAATATCGAGATAAAAATCACGTCGAATTCTCCTTTTAATAGCAATTTTAACTTACTGAAAGTTATTTTCATGTTTAAAGAGATGTCTTGATTTATGAAGAATGCATTTAATAATGTTTAACCATGTATTTCTAAAATATGAACTGTTTCTAAGCTAAATATGTTGATCAAGTGACTACCGAATACCGACTTCGTAGATAAATCTCCTTTGCAAAGAGCCGTTTTTTATACTCACTTACAAATAGTTAATTATAGGTGATTTAAAATGTTTATTTGGTTCAAAACAAATGAAGAAAAGAACAAACTGAGATTAAACTGGTTTTAATATATAAAAATTATTTTGAATGAACACTCTCTGCCTATAAAGAACGACAATTATGCGAAGAAGAAACGAATCGGGTCTTTCGTACAAAATTATTTCGTCCTTGAACATTTTAAATGTGTCATTAGATTCTCTAAAGTCATTTTGCTTGCGATCTGTATATTGTTACGCATCATTGACACACGGGCGCTCATCATTATATATACTTTTAAAACACACCCTCTGCCTATAAAGAGAGTGTAAAGAACGACAACTATGCGAAGAAGAAACGAATCGGGTCTTTCGTACAAAATTATTTCGTCCTTGACAATTTTAAATGTGTCATTAGACTCCCTAGACGCATTTTGCTTGCGATCTGCATATTGTTATGCATCATTGACACAATGGCGCTCATCATTATATAATTTTAAAACATGAGTAGACTAATGATTGGCAAGATTACTCATTTCCTGTTTATGATCAATAATTAGTTGGCTGTTCCAATATGACCCTCAGTTGATAACTGTTTTTTCAACTACTATAATTTAAGTGTTATGCATAACTGCAGTATGGATTTCCGTCGACATTTATGAGTTGCATCAACTTTCTCTTGTTTTTTTAATGAATTCCATATTTGACTACATGACTTAAGATTTATTTACCTTGAAAAGTTTGAAAATTATACAGTTAAATAATTTTGAAAACATTTTTTCAGATCGATCGATATTAATAATTGAACGTCCGTCCGATCACGATACTTATATAAATTTCATGTATATTTGTATGATATATATTGAAACATATATTCTCTTGTGAATTATACGCCCATTGGACCGGATGTACTTTATCAAATTATTATTGTTAAATTATGAATGTATATTATAAAATGTTAAATTATGAATGTATCTTATAAATTGTTAAATTATAAATGTATATTATAAATTTCTAACAAATGCCACAATAATAACATATTACTGACTTACCTACTCCAGACATAATCAATCATTAAGCTGCATGTACCATAGACACGTTCCACACCAAGTTTGCTTAGCGTACGTATGCATGCCACGCTTCTGTAAACTGTAATATATATACGGTTTCTGTATTCATGAATGGGTGGGGGTACTTTCGCATCAAAAACTGTGAAAACATCTCGAGGGCTTGGCGTGAAACTAAAAACCTATTTTGAAAACCCTGGTTTAGGGGCAATTTTGACCGCTTTGTAAACAATGCAAATTTAGGTGCCATTGCTCAGAACGAGCAATGGCACCTTCATTTATATTGTTTACCAAAAAAAATGATTTTACGCTTATAAAGACTTTATGGCGAGGTGATTAACCTGGCTAAAAAAGCACCAATTTTAGTTACAACCGTTTCACACTAAGTCCTCGATCCAAGCCAATATAGGCACAGTCTTTATCACTGGGAGGATACTTTTTTGAAAACATTGTGGCAAAAGGGAAAATTGCTCATTGTGAGCGGATTCTCCCTGTGCCTCAGTGTTCTCGAAAGTCAAAAAATAAGAAATCTCGATAATTGAATGGATAACCTATGACTAAAAGTGGAAAACATTGTGGCAAAAGGGGAAATTGCTCGTTTTGAGCAATTTCTTCTTTTGTCACTTTGTTTTCAAAAAGCCGTCTGCTACAGAGGCGTCAGAACGCATCTTTCTAAGGGACATATGCCTTTTCACGTTTCAAAAACATGCCAACCATATATGGTATCCTTTGAGTGGGGCGAACAACAACGTTCATATACATGTATATGACGTACGAATGCACTCCTTAATGCCGGAGAAAACATGCATTGTAAGCAAACGCTCTTCCCATATACGGCAAATCGGCACCAGACATGTGCCTTTTCACGTTTTACATACAATCGTTTTATATAATTATATATATATATATATATATGTGTTTCCTTTGAGTGGGGCGAAATAAACACGTTCATATAATATACGATTGTACTCCTTACCGGAGGACACAACCGCTGCAAACACACCTAGCTTACTTTATATCTAAAGGATAGAGTTTTACCCTTTCCCACATACAACAAATATGCAGCAAACGACTTTGAAAACATCTGGGGGGAAATATGCAAAATCTCTTTTTTTAAATATTGAATTTAACTGAAAATATTTTGGCAAAAGCAGAAATTGCTCGTTTTGAGCAATTTCTTCCTATGTCACAGTGTTTTCAAAATGTCGTCAGCTACAAAGGCGTCCAAAAGCGTGTTTATGTGGGAAAGGAATAATGGAACCGTTTGACCAATACCTTCTTACCTGTCTAATTATCCTCCTCGTACTTATCAGTACACAATGGTAAAACAAGATACATGTACTTCCACCCCTTTCCTGTCCTTTGTTTGGCATTCCTGACCCAATGATGCTCTGATGTTTAATTGGATTTACCCAATGTGTATTGCTAGCTCCATTTTTAGTAATCATACTAAGTACGTGGGTGAAATAAAAGTTGATTTATGTCTTCTTCGTCCGACACTCGCTTTTATAACTGACCCTTTCCCACATACAAACATTTTGTAGCATAATAATTTGGAAACCTCTAGGCAAAACTATGTAAACAACTCTGTGACTGAAATGTTGATCATTCAATGGAGTTGAAAACATTGTGGCACAAGTGGGAATTGCTCATAATGAGAAACTTCTTCTTTTGCCGCAATGAATTCTGAAGTTGTCTGCTGCATATGCGTCAAATGCATCTGCAAGTGGGAATGGGTTAACAGAGAACACGCGAATTAAAACCATGGGCGACGCTCTGCGACAGTTCACCGAAAGGTAATTGCATCTGGTGTAGATCAAGGTCAGCAAAAGCATCGGCCCATTCGGATACGAATCTTCACTGTTTGCCAATTCGTCAAGACACTTCTGTAAAGCAGTATCCATTCGGATCTATTGCATCAACACAAAGACAGGTCTTTATCAACACGCGCAATTATCACGTTGATAATGGTTGGGGTTTCGACTTCCACCGCTACTTTATGAATGAGAAAACCAACATTATGGACCCTGCGTAATGTATCGACCCAGATCAGCCAGCGCGGTCCGCGCAGGCTAATCTGGGCCGACACATTCCGTCTCTGGGGGATAGAGGTATAGCGTAATGATTCCTGAAACAGAAAATCTACAGGAGGCGAAAACAGAATGTACGGATTAGCCTGCGCGGCATGACTAGGCTGATCCGGGTCGATACTTTACGCAGAGTCCACAATGTATTTTATTTTGTGGAACGGCTCAAATGTATTTAAAAAATGCATCAACTTTTCCCCCATTGAGCGACGCTCTACGAATACCAACCATAAAGCATCTGCTACCAGTGAAGATCAAAACTAGCCTGTATCCATTGTATGCATGTATGCGAAGGAAGGTCTTTTTTCAACACGCTAAAATAGTCACGTTAATTAACCCTTTCCCAACATTTAGACGCATTATGACGCGTCTGCAGCAGATAATTATTGATAACATAGTGAAAAAATAACTATTTTCTGTCATCACGCATTCATTAATAGAAATGATCTTTTTTTTTTTGGCCCAGATGTTTTCAAAGCCGTCTGTTGTAGATTTGTTGTATTAGGGAAAGGGCTGATGTATGTGTGAGATATATGTGGTCTACGGCAGACGACGCATAATGCCGAGTGTGAAGACTGATACCAGGACAAGTATATGAGTGATCTTTCAATATCAATGTTACTCAGCGTCTAAAGGTTGGATAAAGACGTACTTATTGTATCCATGGTATCATACATCGTACATTGAACTGAGAAGGACGGGCATATGCTTCTGTAAACAAATGAAACGACGCGAACCTCGCCGTGCACCTTTTCTGATTTCGAATTTTATGTGTCCTCCCTGCATCAAACGAATTTTGAAAACATATTGGGAAAAGGTTTGCTTGCTTGTACGCTGTTTACGCAGATGTCAAACCGTTTTCAGTTATATCACGGCGTTCCCTTGGTATTGTTACCAGTACTACTGATCCATAACGGAGAAATGGCTCTAAATGAGCGATTCTTTCCTGAATATAAGTCTGCAATTAAAATAAGTCCATTTCGCCAGACGCTACACTCTTACTCATTCCCACATATGACAAATTAACAACGAACGACTATTTAGGCACAAACGTAGCAAAATGAGAAATTGCTCATTATGGGCAATTCCTCCTTTTGTCGCAATGTCTTAAACATTTGTCCAGTGTATGTGGGAAAGTGTAACTCATCAGATGCTTTTAAACCAAACATTTCTAAAATCATAATGACCAAATCCTCACAATTTCCACAATGTCTCAATTGAAAATTTTACCATCATTTATGGAGATTTTACTATATTTTTTATTCCAATGAATTTTAAAATAATCTGCTGTAGATTTGATGTATGCAGGAAAGGGTTTTAAGTTGTAACCAAAACACTGAATAAACTATATGCTATAAAGGTAATCGGCCAGTTGTTTGTCATTTAGAAAACAAATAAGACGTTAACCCGCATTCTGATGATTTCCTGCTGCTGCTGCATCATTTTCGATCTGAGACAAGTTTGTGCATGGCTATGGTGTAATCCTTTGTATGAGTTCATACATTATAAACCGAACAATGTAGACCCAGATACGGCTGCATGAATGTATTTCCATGTGCATGTTTGTGTTTCAATTTACACGAAAACAAGCATGAATGCCTTTCCATTTGCAGTACACATGCATGAATGTGTTTCCATTTGCACAAATGAGCCGTCCCGCGAGAAAACCAGCATTATCGCCTCTGCGTAATGTATCGATCCAGAACAGCCTGCGCAATCCGCGCAGACTGATCCGGGCCGACACATTCCGTCTCAAGGAAATAGAGGTAAAGAGTAATTATTCCTGAAACAGAAAATACACAGGAGGCGAAAATATTCTATCCGGGTAAGCCTGTGCGGCATGCTTAGGCTGATCCGGATCGATGCTTTACGCAGAGTCCACAATGTTGGTTTTCTCGCGGGTCGGCTAAAATGTTGTTCAAATCATGGAATAACACAATGAAGTAAATGTTGTTAAAATCATGTAAAGCAGGCTAAGCGTTAGCCCAGATCCTGGTTAGCCTTATAACTTGCAATGAATTCTGTTTGTTTGTTTGGTGTTTTACGCCGCTTTCAAACAATTGTCAGAGGCGTAGCTCCCTTTAGGCACTGTAGGCACGTGCCTACACATCTTTTCTCAAAATACCCCAAAATGTAGCTGCGGCGATAGACATCTGCGTAATGTATCGACCAGATCAGCCTGCGCTATCCGCGCAGACTGATCCGGCCGACACATTCCGTCTTAGGGGGAGAGATGTATAGAGTAGTGATTCCTGAAACAGAAAATCCACAGGAGGCGAAAAGTGTCTATCCTGGTAGGCCTGTGTGGCATGCTTAGGCTGATCCGGGTCGATACTTTACGCAAAGTTGAATTTTCTCACGAGACGGCCTACACATTGATTATTGCGAAGCTACGCCCCTGATTGTTCGGTTATGTCATTGAGTTTCCGTTGTAAGTTACCAGTAGTATTGGTCCATTTAACCTGACACCAGCGAGTCCTTACCGAACCATTCTGAGCGCCATGGATATATGGAAAACCACTAGAGAAAGTTGATGCAACGCGTCAATGTCGCCGGAAATCCATACTGCAGTTATGCATAGCACTTACATTATAGTAGTTGAAAAAAAACCGGTTATCAACTGAGGGGCATATTGGTGCATAAGGGGTGGGGTCAAGTGAAAATGTATCATAACTTGACTATTAGACTGTACACAGTAACATCGCGCTATCATTAGTAACATAACATACAGTGCGTCAGTCTAGCAGGTGCGCGTATGTAAACGAAGTAAAGATTTGTAGTTATCGCGTTATTGGAAGCCGCCTCCTGGCGGCTTCCTGTAGGGATGCTTAGAAATTTCGAACAAGGAGAATATTTAGACCTGCCAGCGTGACCACATATCTTGATTTCTATTTATCCTTACTAAGTACATTAATTTAAGGTAATGACTTTTAAAACATCCCTTTTACACTCTATATACATGTGTGAGTTTTACCAGGGACACTATATTACAATATATGTTATATAGTGTCCCTGGTTTTACAAATTAAAAACAAAAGACAAAGGCCAGTATATTAATTGAATGTATGTACATTTTTATTTAAGCGAAATTCATACTGTATCTAGTCTAAACAGTGGAAATAAAGAACCCTTCTATTGCATTGGTAAATGTAGTCTGGTTCCTTACATCCTATGATATATTACGCAGTAATTAGACGAAGAAGCCACGTCCCGTATTCACTAAACTTTTCAGTTTAAATATTTGACTAAATCTAAATCTTAATATTTAGTTCACGTTTTAGATCTAATCCGTATTCACCAACGCGTTTTAAACCGATCTCAATTTAGTCTAGTTTGTAAATGTCGTAAGCGGCCATGCAGCGACTCTGGTTCCCGAATCAAGTTAGGAGCTAAAATAAAAGACAGTACCATTCATCTATAGTCTATATATAGATTTTCATTTTGATCGTAATTTCACATACATTTTTCATTTGCTTTGCTTTTAATAATTTGACTTTCATGTTCAGTACATACTTGATTCAAAGTTAACTTTGAGTACAATTGTCATCGCAAAATGCAGACATGAAAAGATTTAAGCCACAGAAATGTCTGTTTCAAGATCAATTTCGTTCTTTTTCGCTGTTGCAGTTTTACATTCACGAATATCGCGGTAAACACGATTTCGGTGTATTTTTCCTAGCCAAAGACCTAATAACAATAGGTCTTTGGCCTAGCCAACAGCATGTTTTATCACGGATGCGATGTGAACATCCAGAATACTTAAATGAAATCAAATCTTCTGGTTCTTACAAACAAAGTGTGATCGGATTAACTGAACTGTATTTAACTTATCACTGTAAATGTAGACAGCATTTCAACTCTTATATCAACTGGTAAATTTACAGTTTGAGAAATAAATTCAAGTAAATTTTCATGCACTGATTTAACGTTTTCAAAAAAAATGAAACTAGTTCCTATGTTCAGCCTTTCCCACGTACAACAGATATGTAGCACATTAAGTAAAAATTGGAAAACATTGTAACAAAAGGATAAATTCCTCGTGATCAATTTCTCTTTTTGTCACACTATTTCAAAAGTCGCTGCAGCTCTTGTCAGTTTGCCACAATAATTTCAACTCTTTTCAATTATCTTACTTTCATTTATAGAGATTTTCTATGTTTTATACTTTGATATGATTTTAAAGTATGTCAGGATAAACATCATTGAAATCATTGTGGCAAAAGGAGAAATTGCTCATAATGAGCAATATAGATCTGCATTTGCCACAATAATTTCAACACTTTTCAATTATCTGATAATTTCAAAGTCGTCTACTGCAGATTTGATTTATGTGGGATTTATGTGGGAAACCCTTATCCACTATAATGACTTACCGATACAAACGAAAAACAGATATTCTGTGTGTCAGCATTATTTGATAAAACAGTATCATAACAGGGCGTGTATTCAATACAAATAGTTGATTATTTTTGGTACTAATTTAAATTTATCATAACCTCTTGTCCATTTATCTTTAGTATTATATGTCACTTTTCATGATCAGTTTAACTCTAAATTAGCTCATTCACTTAAAACACAGACCCTGCCAGGTCAAATATCCTACATAAAACTTATATCTTCAATAACCGATATCAGCATTACTGACTACAGATTAAATTAATCTAATGTTTGTGGATTTAAATGATCTTTTTTCTTATTTCTTCATGTGAAATGAAATATTGCGGCTTCTCTTTGATGCTTTGCATCAAACATCCGTCTTGTGATTACATGATGTAGTATATGCAAATACAGTACCTCAGTCTAGCTAATAGGGACTGTTTTGTCTTCGTAAATAAAACAAAAAAACATAAATGCGAGTCAAAATAAAGAAACTGCACATACTTAAAACATCGGAATAGTTATTTCATTTTAGATGTGTCATAACCTTAGTGTTTTTAAACAAAAAATATTGTAATATGTTCAAGCAATTTAAATTTGTTTTTTTTCTAATAATAACTCGTCCTCCCATGTCATTTCCGAAAACATGTTAAAAATAGAAGTCGCGGGCTTCTGCCCGGCGACTAATAACTGCCATGTTGTGTATGACCCTGACGGGAATAGAACCCGCACCCGAGGGGGACGCTCTACTACAATATCTCAGCCTAAGCGATCATATTCAATATGCAATAATAATTATACTATCATTGAAAACTATTTTAATATTTTTATATTCTTTACCTTTATACAGTTGTTTTTAAAATCTTAAGATCTAGATTTGTTGTATGTTGGGGTTGGTTAAACGTACTGTCAATCACCGGAAATAACGAATAGTCGAACGGAGCCGACGTTCAGGGAAGAGAACTCTAACTACAGTTTCGAACAGCGAATTCTATTTTAATCCTTTCACCCATACAACCAAACAGTAGCAAACAAGAAGGAAAAGGTGTGGAAAATAAATCTAAATAATGAAAGGAATCTACTTAAATAGAGTTAGTTTAAACTTATTTATTTTACATCGATTGCGTTGTTAGCTTTAAGCTTATATAAATCTTGCTCGATGTCTGCTTCCTGGAGACATAACCAGTACTCGTGCCGTTTGCGTGGAAAAATCCCAAAGGCAGAACCTGCGACCGGGTGAACCTGCACATCACGGGATTCGAACCCGGGACCTTTTGTACGAGAGGCCGATGCTCTACCACTGCACCATTGTCTTCCACAAAACATAAAATAGAGTTGAAAACGTGTTATGAAATACAAAAGTACTCACTATGTGTGTGGGAATGGCTAACCCTTACGCACTTACATTACTGTAGCAGACGACTTTTGATTCAACGTTTTCAACTCTTTACAATAAATATACTTTGATTTTAAAGAGTTTCCACATTTGTGCTAGGATGTTATAAAAGTCGTCTGCTGCAAACATGGATGTATGTGGGAAAAGTTATATGTTGCGATGCTATGTCCAGCGATATATCTAACAAAAGAAATCGAAAATGATTCGCTGGCAATTTATCTATGAGGGAAACGTGACTTTTAACCCTTTCGCATTCTGACGCCTCTGCAGCAGGCGGCTTTTTGAAAACATAGTGCCAAAAGAAGAAATTACTCAAAACGAGCAATTTCTCCTTTTGCCACAATGTTTTCCACTTTTAATCATAGGTTATCCATTCAATTATAGAGATTTTCCACCTTTTGACAAAAGTCGTTCAAAGTCGTCTGCTGCAGAATTGTCGTTTGAGGGAAAGGGTTAATCACTTTCATGAGGACAGTAGTTATACATTTGTTTTATAAAATCAGTCTTAAAAACACGTCAACTCGAAAACCTTTAATACCGAAGTTGTTCCCCATAAACTCCGCCCACATTGCTATGTACTTAAGACCATCGTATAAAATAGTCATCATATTAGTAAGTAGTTAAACATGTACGTAGTTTAACAGTTACGCAGGTTCGTATAGATCACATATAGTGAAATACACACACACACACACACACACACACACACACACACACACACACACACATACATGTGTATTAACCCAATCCCCGATATGCAAACTTCAGACCTTGTAAAAGATAAAATATGTAAATATAATCGTTAATTAAAATTAAAACTTTCGATACAGCACGTAGACCATCTTTACACCACACACTTCATTGATTTTAGCAACTGTTCTGTTACATCGATGTTTCCTTTTCCTAATGTTTTCGGAAGTCGTCTGTATCAGGCAAAGCGTTTGATTTTGTTTGTTTGTTTGTTTGGAGTTTAACGCCGCTTTCAACAGCTTTGGTCATATCACGGCGGTCAGTGCACCTACCCATGTTTTCCTGGCTTTCCCACACCAGTACTTACACAACATTCTTTCGAAGCCACTGACTACTTTCTCACATAGATCAGAGGTGAGAGGCAATGGAAAACATCGCCCGAAAACATCGCCCGAAAGAATGTCGCCGCAACCGGGCAAAGCGTTTGAAGTACTAGTAAAACATTCCCTAGTACGTTAAGCACTCTTTTCCTGTATTCATGATAACTGATAGGCTATACAGGGAGTGTTTGTTTTGTTAGTTTGAGCGATGATGTTTTACACCGTTAACGACAGTATTCTAGTGCTATCACGACGTTTCGTGCGTGTTTTAACGCCGTTTTCAACAAATTTCAGTCTTATCACGGTGGCCAGTTCACGTACCCAAGTGTTTCCTGGATCTTCACATTACAGTATTTCCTAGCAACTGGCTGCTTTTCCACGTGGAAGACGAGTGACGCTCAGGGGCGTAGCTCCATTGAGGCACTGTAGACACGTGCCTACACTTTTTTTTTCTAAAAATGCCCCCAAAATGCAGCTGCGGCGATACACATCTGCGTAATGTATTGACCGGATCAGCCTTCGCTGTCCGCGCAGACTGATCCGGCCGTCACATTCCGTCTAAGGGGGGATAGCTAGAGTAGTGATTCCTGAAACAGAAAATCCACAGGAGGCGAAAAGTGTATATCCGGGTACGCCTGTGTGGCATGCTTAGAATGATCCGGGTCGATACTTTACGCAGAGTCCACAATGTTGATTTTCTCACGAGACGGCCTACGCATTGATTATTGCCAAACTACGCCCCTGGCGCTTGTCTCACTTACTTTTGTCAATCGTGGGTCGTAAAGAATGTTGGTCGAACTTGGGTTCAAACTCACAACCCCTGCATTTAGGACCATCATGGGTACCAGTATGAGCTATCGGGACTCGTTTATCCCCGAGCGCTAAGGAGGGACGCCACTTGTTATACTACAATGTGCACGGTGTTTCTGTAATCACCTTACCGGAAACTATATGAGCCGTTCCACGAGAAAACCAATATTATGGTCTCTGCGTAATGTAACGATCCTGATCAGCCTGCACAGTCTGCGAAGGTTAATCCGGCCGACACATTCCGTCGAAGGGAGAAAGAGGTATAGATTCCTGAAGCAGAAAATCCACAGGAGGCGAACCGTGTATGTCCGGGTTAGCCTGCGTGGCATGCTTAGGCTAACTAAGTCGATACTTCACGCAGAGTCCACAACGTTGGTTTTCTCGTGGGACGGCTCAATTATGGGGGAATAGTAATCTATATATTTCATGAATGATTTAGTAAATATTTGTTTTACTTGATAATTATATGATCTAAGTTTGTTTACCTATAGGGATCATGAATAAATGAACTGTCGCCGTGATATAACTGAAATAATGTTGAAAGCGGCGTAAAATCCAAATAAAACAAAAAAAAACATTTTAAATGTCGTCTGTTCTGATTATATCTCAGTGCATATTTTACGATTGCTAAAAAAAATGAAAGCTATGATTTCGCCACGAGCAATTTCTCCTTTTATCGCAATGCTTTTCAAAAATTGGATGTTGAAAAGGCGCACCAATCGTTTATACCAGGGGGAGGTTGAATGACGTTTGACTGATTAGTATCCTTTCCCCCACAACCACTCTGCAGCAGACGACTGTGAAAGATCTTGGTAAACTTTTCTGAAAATATCTCTCTTTATGAAACTATAATCATGGAATATAGATGGAATTAGTTTGACAAAAGAGGAAATTGATCATTATGAGAAAGTATTTCTCATTCTTCTGCTGAGGATACGATACGTCTACAGGTGGAACATGGTTACTGGGGAGATTCTTTAACCCTTCACCTCATATAGACGCTTTCTGACGCCTCCTCAAAACAAGCAATTTCTCCTTTTGTCACAATCTTTTTAAAACAATTCAGTAAATATACCTTTATTTATAGGGATTATCTATATATTTGCCCGCATGTTTCCAAAGTCGCCTGCTGCAGATTTCTTGTATGTGGAAAAGGGTTAAACATTACGTAAAAAGGAACACTATTGACGTTTGAAACCTAGATTCCATTTTAGCACCGTGATAATTGTGTTTGTTTATAGACAGAGCCGTGATTTCAGAAAGGGAAGGACACATCTCATATTTATCGATGACGTATTTCTATATCTGGATACCTTATGAAACTATATCCTTTGTGCGGCATTAACCTTTATAGACATAACGACATTATAATGTTCATCTGTTGCTTTTTTAAGACAAATATGTTTAGAAATTATGATCAAATCAATTATCAATGACGTTTTAAGCATACGTAATAATTTCCAGTTTACAAATCAATGGCCTCGAAATTCAACAGGTATGGTTTTTCGACTAAAAATAAACAAGTGTCTGTTTTCTTAAATACAGATGTGTTACGATTAAAACATAAACTAGTGTCAGTTTTCTTTAATATAGGAGTATTCGACTAAAAATAAACTAGTGTTTATTCTATTTTATATAGGTGTTTTATGACTAAAACATAAACTATTGTCAGTTTTTCCTTTATACAGGAGTATCATGACTTAACATAAACAAGTGTTAGTTTTCCATGTATATAGGTGTTTTATGGCTACAATAAGAACTAGTGTGTGTTTTCCGTTCATATAGTTGTATTATGACTAATACATAAACTAGTGTTGGTTTTCCTTTCATATAGTTGTATTATGACCCATACATAAACTAGTGTTGGTTTTCCTTTTATAAAGGTGTATTATGACTAATACATAAACTAGTGTTTGTTTTACTTTTATATAGTTGTATTATGACTAATACATAAACAAGTATTTGTTTTCCTTTTATATAGTTGTATTGTGACTAAAAACATAAATAAGTGTTTGTTTTCCTTTTATAAAGGTGTATTATGACTTATACATAAACTAGTGTTTGTTTTCCTTCTATATAGTTGTATTATGACTAATACATAAACAAGTGTTTGTTTTCCTTTTATATAGTTGTATTGTGACTAAAAACATAAACAAGTGTTTGTTTTCCTTTTATAAAGGTGTATTATGACTTATACATAAACTAGTGTTTGTTTTCCTTTTATATAGTTGTATTATGACTAATACATACACTAATGTTTGTTTTCCTTTAATATAGGTGTATTATGACTAATACATGAACTAGTGTTTGTTTTCCTTTTATATAGTTGTATTATGACTAATACATAAACAAGTGTTTGTTTTCCTTTTATATAGTTGTATTGTGACTAAAAACATAAACTAGTGTTTGTTATCCTTTTATACAAGTGTATTATGACTTATACATAAACTAGTGTTTGATTTCCTTTTTATAGGTGTATTATGACTAATACATAAACTAGTGTTTGATTTCCTTTATATAGGTGTATTATGACTAATACATAAACTAGTATTTGCTTTCCTTTTATATAGGTGTATTTTGACTCAAAAAAAAAAATAGTGTTTGTTTTCCCTTTATATAGGTGTATTATGACTAATACATAAACTAGTGTTTGATTTCCTTTTATACAGTTGCATTGTGACTAGAAGCATAGACTAATGTTTGTTTACCTTTTATATAGGTGTATTATGACTAAAACATAAACTAGTGTTTGTTTTCCCTTTATATAGGTGTATTATGACTAATACATAAACTAGAGTTTGTTTTCCCTTTATATAGGTGTATTATGACTAAAACATAAACTAATGTTTGTTTTCCTTTTATATAGGTGTATTATGACTCAAACATAGTAGTGTTTGTTTTCCTTTCATATAGGTGTATTATGACTAATACATAACTAGTGTTTGCTTTCCTTTTATATAGGTGTATTTTGACTCAAAAATAAACTAGTGTTTGTTTTCCCTTTATATAGGTGTATTATGACTAATACATAACCTAGTGTTGCTTTCCTTTTGTATAGGTGTATTTTGACTCAAACATAAAGAAGTGTTTGTTTTCCCTTTATATAGGTGTATTATGACTAATACATAAACTGGTGTTGGTTTTCCTTTTGTATAGTTGTATTGTGACTAAAACATAAACTAATGTTTGTTTTCCTTTTATATAGGTGTATTTTGACTCAAAAATAGTTGTGTTTGTTTTCCGTTTATATAGGTGTATTATGACTAATACATACTGGTATTTGATTTCTTTTTATATAGGTGTATCATGACTTATACATAAACTAGTGTTTGTTTTCCTTTTATATAGTTGTATTGTGACTTAAATATAAACTAATGTTTGTTTTCCTTTTATATAGGTGTATTTTGACTCAAACATAGTAGTGTTTGTTTTCCTTTTATATAGGTGTATTATGACTAAAACATAAATAATCGTTTGCTTTCCTTCATATAGGTGTATTATGACTCAAACATAAAGAAGTGTTTGTTTTCCCTTAGTGTATATCTGTATTGTGACTAAAACATAAACTAGGGATTGTTTTCCCTTTATATAGGTGTATTTTGACTCAAACACGTGTTTGATTTCCTTTATATAGGTGTATTATGACTAATACATAAACTAGTGTTTGTTTTCCCTTTATATAGGTGTATTGTGACTAAAACATAAACTAGTGTTTGTTTTCCCTTTATATAGGTGTATTATGACTAATACATAAACTAGTGTTTGTTTTCCCTTTATACAGTTGTATTGTGACTAGAAACCTAAACTAATGTTTGCTTTCCTTCTATATAGGTGTATTTTAACTCAAACATAAAGAAGTGTTTGTTTTCCTTTTATATAGGTGTATTTTGACTCAAACATAAAGAAGTGTTTGTTTTCCGTTTATATATGTGTATTATGACTAAAACATACACTAGTTTTTGTTTTCCTTTTATATAGTTGTATTGTGACTAAAACATAAACTAGTGTTTGATTTCCTTTTATATATGTGTATTATGATTAATACATAATCTAATGTTTGCTTTCCTTTTATATAGGTGTATTTTGACTAAAACATAAACTAATGTTTGTTTTCCTTTTAAATAGGTGTATTATGACTCAAACATAGTATTGTTTGTTTTCCTTTCATGTAGGTGTATTATGACTAATACATAAACTAGTGTAATGATTTCCTTCTATATAGGTGTATTTTAACTCAAACATAAATGACTAATACATAAACTAGTGTTTGTTTTCCTTTCATATAGTTGTATTGTGACTAAAATATAAACTAATGTTTGTTTTCCTTTTATATAAGTGTAGTTTGACTCAAACATAGTAATGTTTGTTTTCCTTTTATATAGGTATATTGTTACTAAAACATAAACTAGTGTTTGTTTTCCTTTTATATATTTTTATTGTGACTAAAAACATAAACCAATGTTTGTTTTCCCTTTATATAGGTGTATTATGACTAATACATTAACTAGTGTTTGTTTTCCTTTTATATATTTGTATTGTGACTAAAAACATAAACTAATGTTTGTTTTCCTTTTATATAGGTTTATTATGATTAAAACATAAGCTAATGTTGTTGTTTTTCTTTTATATAGGTGTATTATAACTTAAACATAAGCTAATGTTGGTTTTCCTTTTATATAAGTGTATTATGACATAAACATAAGATAATGTTTGTTTTCCTTATATATTGGTGTATTATGACATAAACATAAGCTAATATTTGTTTTCTTTTTTATATAGGTGTATTATGATTAAAACAGAAGATATTGTTTGATTCCTTTTATGTAGATGAATTATGTCTGAAACCGAAGCTAATGTTTGTTTTCCCTTTTATATAGGTGTATTTTGACTAAAAACATAAACTAACGTTTGTTTTCTTTTCAAATAGGTGTATTATGACTAAAACATGAAATAGTATGTTTATCTCCCTTTTATATAGGTGTATCATGACTCGAACATAAACTAGTGTTTGATTTCCTTTCATATAGGTGTATTATGAGTAAAACATGAAATATTATGTTCGTTTTCCTTTCATATAAATGTATTATGACTTAAGCATAAACTAATGTGTGTTTTCCTTTTATATAGGTGTATTGTGACTACAACATAAGCTTATATTTGTATTCCTTTTATATAGGTGTATTATGACTTAAACATAAGTTAATGTTTGCTTTCCTTTTATACTGGTGTATTATGACTGAAACAGAAGATAATGTTTGTTTTCCTTTTATATAGGTGTATTTTGACTCAAACATAGTAGTGTTTGTTTTCCTTTTATATAGGTGTATTATGACTAAAACATAAATAATCGTTTGCTTTCCTTCATATAGGTGTATTATGACTCAAACATAAAGAAGTGTTTGTTTTCCCTTAGTGTATATCTGTATTGTGACTAAAACATAAACTAGGGATTGTTTTCCCTTTATATAGGTGTATTTTGACTCAAACACGTGTTTGATTTCCTTTATATAGGTGTATTATGACTAATACATAAACTAGTGTTTGTTTTCCCTTTATATAGGTGTATTGTGACTAAAACATAAAATAGTGTTTGTTTTCCCTTTATATAGGTGTATTATGACTAATACATAAACTAGTGTTTGTTTTCCCTTTATACAGTTGTATTGTGACTAGAAACCTAAACTAATGTTTGCTTTCCTTCTATATAGGTGTATTTTAACTCAAACATAAAGAAGTGTTTGTTTTCCTTTTATATAGGTGTATTTTGACTCAAACATAAAGAAGTGTTTGTTTTCCGTTTATATATGTGTATTATGACTAAAACATACACTAGTTTTTGTTTTCCTTTTATATAGTTGTATTGTGACTAAAACATAAACTAGTGTTTGATTTCCTTTTATATATGTGTATTATGATTAATACATAATCTAATGTTTGCTTTCCTTTTATATAGGTGTATTTTGACTAAAACATAAACTAATGTTTGTTTTCCTTTTAAATAGGTGTATTATGACTCAAACATAGTATTGTTTGTTTTCCTTTCATGTAGGTGTATTATGACTAATACATAAACTAGTGTAATGATTTCCTTCTATATAGGTGTATTTTAACTCAAACATAACTGACTAATACATAAACTAGTGTTTGTTTTCCTTTCATATAGTTGTATTGTGACTAAAATATAAACTAATGTTTGTTTTCCTTTTATATAAGTGTAGTTTGACTCAAACATAGTAATGTTTGTTTTCCTTTTATATAGGTATATTGTTACTAAAACATAAACTAGTGTTTGTTTTCCTTTTATATATTTTTATTGTGACTAAAAACATAAACCAATGTTTGTTTTCCCTTTATATAGGTGTATTATGACTAATACATTAACTAGTGTTTGTTTTCCTTTTATATATTTGTATTGTGACTAAAAACATAAACTAATGTTTGTTTTCCTTTTATATAGGTTTATTATGATTAAAACATAAGCTAATGTTGTTGTTTTTCTTTTATATAGGTGTATTATAACTTAAACATAAGCTAATGTTGGTTTTCCTTTTATATAAGTGTATTATGACATAAACATAAGATAATGTTTGTTTTCCTTATATATTGGTGT
The DNA here is from genome assembly GCA_031761405.1 of Serripes groenlandicus. NCBI lineage: Eukaryota > Metazoa > Mollusca > Bivalvia > Cardiida > Cardiidae > Serripes > Serripes groenlandicus. Next base: position 55,570,654 of record JASEVX010000006.1, on the reverse strand, counting down.
ATTATGACATAAACATAAGCTAATATTTGTTTTCTTTTTTATATAGGTGTATTATGATTAAAACAGAAGATATTGTTTGATTCCTTTTATGTAGATGAATTATGTCTGAAACCGAAGCTAATGTTTGTTTTCCCTTTTATATAGGTGTATTTTGACTAAAAACATAAACTAACGTTTGTTTTCTTTTCAAATAGGTGTATTATGACTAAAACATGAAATAGTATGTTTATCTCCCTTTTATATAGGTGTATCATGACTCGAACATAAACTAGTGTTTGATTTCCTTTCATATAGGTGTATTATGAGTAAAACATGAAATATTATGTTCGTTTTCCTTTCATATAAATGTATTATGACTTAAGCATAAACTAATGTGTGTTTTCCTTTTATATAGGTGTATTGTGACTACAACATAAGCTTATATTTGTATTCCTTTTATATAGGTGTATTATGACTTAAACATAAGTTAATGTTTGCTTTCCTTTTATACTGGTGTATTATGACTGAAACAGAAGATAATGTTTGTTTTCCTTTTATGTATATGAATAATGGCTGAAGCATAAGCTAATGTTTGTTTTCCTTTTATATAGGCGTATTATGACTAAAACATAAACTAGTATTTGGTTTCCTTTCATATAGGTGTATTATTACTACTATAACATAAACTAATGTTTGTTTTCCTTTCATATAGATGTATTTTGACTAAACATGAAATAGTATGTTTATCTTCCTTTTATATAAGTGTATTATGACTAAAACATGAAATAATATGTTTGTTTTCCTTTCATAAAGGTGTATTATGACTAAAACATAAACTAGTGTTTGGTTTCCTTTCATAAAGGTGTATTATTACTATAACATAAACTAGTGTTACTTAAGCTAATGTTTCTTTTCCTTTTATATAAGTGTATTATGACTAAAACATGAAATAATATGTTTGTTTTCGTTTTATATAAGTGTATTATGACTAAAACATGAAATAATATGTTTGTAGATGTATTATTACTATAACATACACTAGTGTTACTTTTCCGGTTAGATAGGTTATTATTACTAAAATACGAACTATTGTTTATTTTCCATTTGTAAAGGTGTATAACAATGCTGTTATGTTAATATCTTGCAGTTAATATAATTTACATAAACCAATTTTGTTGCGGTGTAAAAAGACCAATTTTGTTTCATATTTTAATTTATTTCGGTGCACAAAGAGCAACATTTGTACATTGACCAAATTTGTTACAGTGAACGTTGACCAAATTCATTTCGTTGTACATAGACCAAATTCATTTCGGTGTACATTGACCAAATTTATTTCGATGTACATAGATCATTTTGTGTTCACGATTGGATATATATCTAGATCTTACACCCAACAGCATGGTTCTTTTTGTTAATTTATGTATTTACTTACCAACACTGTGAAGAAGAAGACGTGGGTGATAACAGACAGTGTAAAAAGGTGATTTGTGTTCTTATCTCTTTTCAAACTACCCCATGGGCCTTTTTTTCAATTCTTATGAATTGCTCACATGCATTGTTCATATGTTACCGTATTGTAAACTGTGCTGAATAAAGTTGAGTGCATTGTATCATTTTATTTATAAAATCACTGTTTCGAAAGGAAAGTGTGTTGGGACATAATCCACTGTTAATCCTTAATAACGCAGGGAACGTCATAGAATAAATAGAAATAAGACGATTTCATGAGCGACTACGTGGCGCTTTCTAAATCAATGGAATTTCAACTTAAATGTAATAAACTGAAACACAAATTTGCATATGTATATACCGACCTGAGTTTGTTTGTGATTTAAATAGTTGATAATTTATTTTGGTTATTAGTTACAAATGTGTGCCTGCTTGTTAAATTGTTAATTGTTTGAATTTGGAGAGGGACATTATTAGATTTAATCTATCGTCCCAATCCAGTTTATTAAAGTGTAATTATAATTATTTTGTATGTAAATATTGGAAATAGAATATGTTTAAACTAAATTAGTTATTAAATAAATATGTCAACAAATATCGAAGGGTATATTATGGTGTAATGTAATGGTTAATCAAAGCAGAGATGTGCATAGTTGAGAAATAAGTCACTTGACTTACATATCTCGTAGTACCCGCGAGATTTTAGCGAGATTAGTTCTTTGCATAATCGGGGTTGACCATGTATGTATCTATATGATTCTGATCAAAAGCAGCGAAACACAACAAACTTCTTATTCATGAATTCCAACCATAAATGATAAAGCACAGCAACATAAAAAAAGGTGGTACTAGTGAAATAGTGCAAATATTTGAAATTCTTATTTCAATTCTCGCGGGAGTCTGTGAGACAGTCGTGTGGTGTTGTTCGATCGTTACCCTGGTAAAGACACGGGTTCTATTTTGAAGGTATCAGTTGCCAAGGTAACTGGGATAGCCTAACATAAGATGACAGCCGAAATCTATAGAGAATATGAATTGTTTTGGTTTATGTATATGGGAGAACATACATCGTCTGCTTGGAGACAGTAAATAGTAGTTTGGCAGAAGCTTTGTTTTAACCAAGAGCACATTACCATCCCTCCCATGATATAGATAGTTGGCCTCGGCCAAAATTCAAAAGAAGAGTTAAAGAATATATCCATATAAAATATTTATGTTCGATTTTATAGCAAACCAACGACTTCAAATCTCTACTATATTGTGGCATTTAGGAAACAGGGATCTCTGACTGCATCCGTCTTTTCGCTAATTTGAAAGATTACTTTTACCTTTCACTGTTTACCTGATATGATCTTTTAAAAGACGTCTGCTTCAAAAAGAGTAAGTTATGTCTTGAAATATTGAAGAATGCTTTTGCAAGAGTAAATGTCGGAAAAGAATATTGAGCAATTTCCCCTTTTCCCACAATGCTTTCAAAAGTCGTCTGCGATGTTTTACTCCAGGAAAAAAATCAAAGTACATACTGGATAAACATTAAAAAGAACGGCCGTTTGTTATGTGTCAGCACGTATGTACATGACGGAATTTAGATATCGCCTTACAGGCTTACTGGCCTTACAGAGCAGACGACTTTTAACACATTAAATTGTATGTTTCGGTGTCGCTTTCTCCTGTAGCATGTTTCTTGTTATTTATAAAACACGGATGGTTTGGTGAAAGGACATGCGCCATTTGCTCACTAAACGTGTGTAAGAGGCTTTTTTTGCAGCCGGTAACACCACTATATGCCGTCTTGAAATGTTTTCAGCAGTCCGTCATCTTAATATTGAATCTTTTTTTAGTTGGCATTATTTCATAAATTGTAGTCTAGAAGAATACGTAGTAGTAGTAGTAGTAGTAGTAGTAGTAGTAGTAGTAGTAGTAGTAGTAGTAGTAGTAGTAGTAATAGTAGTAGTAGTAGTAGTAGTAATAGTAGTAGTAGTAGTAGTAGTGGTATTAGTAGTATTAGTAGTAGTAGTAGTAGTAGTAGTAGTAGTAGTAGTAGTAGTAGTAGTAGTAGTAGTAATAGTAGTAGTAGTAGTAGTAGTGGTATTAGTAGTATTAGTAGTTGTAGTAGTAGTAGTAGTTGAAATAGTTGTAAAAGTAAAGGATGTTAAGATAAAATAGAATAAAAATAACAATAACACTGATAATGATGAACTAAAGACAGAATGGTCTTATTGAAACTGAACTTTCAAGTAGTAGTAGTAGTAGTAATAGTAGTAGTAGTAGTAGAAGAAGTAGTAGTAGTAGTAGTAGTAGTAGTAGTAGTAGTAGTAGTAGTAGTAGTAGTAGTAGTAGGGATAATTATTGGAAAGAAACACATTAAGATGTTTTGAACATATTACAATTGTGTTTGTTTAAACACACTAAGTAATGACACATCTAAAATGGAATAAACATTTCGATGTTTTAGGTATTTTTAGTTTCATTTTGTTGACTTGCATTTAAGTGTTTTTGTCTTATTTACGAAGACAAATGTGGTCCCTGCTAGACTTGCAACCAACTGCTATATGTCAATATTGAGATATATTGAAATAAAAATCACGTCAAATTCTACTTTCAATAGTAATGTTAACTTACTGAATGTTCAGTTCATGTTCAAAAATATGTCTTGATTTGTGAAGAATTCATTTGATAATGTTAACTCGTGTATATCTAAAATATGAACTGTTTCTAACCTAGAACTGTTGATTACGTCACTACCGAGTACCGCCCGCATAGATTTGTAAATTTTGCACACGCTACTATATACTACTGTACTGTGTGTGCGATAACCAATGAAAAGCTGGATTTGCACGCGATACATTTTACAACAAAAACCTGCGCCATATTTGAGTATCAACACAACACGAAAGAAAGATGGTAAGAGGGGTTTTAGGGAATTTTCATCAGGGTTGTGAAATATTTAGGCCTTTTAATGGTATGCAATGTACGGCAGTAGCTTTGATTGCTATTTTAGGTTTATTTTCCAATTCTAATCGGCCATTAGATGTGTTTAACTCTCAACACATTGATAACATTTTGTTTGATGGCACTGAATTTTATAGCGAAGTAGTGGCATTAATCGGCCGAGTCGGATATCTTGGCCACAGAGATTTGCCAAGTGATGTGTTATTTAGAGGTGAGCAATACATGGTAAATTATATGACTGATTTGTTTTACGGTTCTGTTAATAGAGATGTGAACGTAAATATAGGTCAAACTTGTTTTTACAAAGCTCTGTCTCGATCAAGCCTGATCTCGCATTCGCAGTTACTTACATTGAATACGTTGACAATTGCACTTCACATTAACGTTGAACAAAATCTGTTTCTTCTGTTTGATTCTCATCAACGTGATATTAATGGTTTTTTAGATGCAAATGGTGCGGCTGTTCTTATGCAATTTGACTCCTTTGACGAATTAGTTGTGTTTATATTTGAACAGTATGCAGGTTATTCTTATGAATTGACTCCTGTTCTGGTAGATTCATCTTTAACATCAAATAATTTAGGGCTTCCAGTTCTGGCGGAATTGACTCCTGTTCTGGTAGAATTGACTCCTGTTCTGGTAGAATCGTCCTTCACATCCAATCATTTAGGGCTTCCAGTTCGTGTTGACAATTGCACAGTGAATAATAGTCAGAGAAATGATTGTGGGACAAACTTGAACCATTCCATTGTACAACAACTGCCATCATCAGATCATACAAATAATTTAGGGCTTCCACTTCTCGTTGATAATTTTACAGTTAATCATATTCAGGGTAATGATGGTGGGACACATTTTAATCATTCCATTGTACAACAACTGCCATCATCAGATCACTCATATTGCCATACTAAATTACGAAAACATAAGACGAAAGGAAGGAAAAGAAAACCCGTTTCTGATTTAATTAATAACTCAACAACAGTTTCAATCGATCAACATGTATATCATGCAAATGTTACTCCAACAGACAATTTTGACATTGGTTATGTATGTGAGGTTGAAACGTCTGTTAATTTGACATTCTTAGATTATGAATCTGATGAAAATCATCACTCAGATTATGAAAAAGCAATTCGTTTGAAACCTATAGGAAGTTGTTCATGCTGTAACAGATTCTTATTTACTGATCAGGCACATCGTTTGATTAAAACAACTAATGTGTCAGAGAGTATTCATATAAGTGCTGGCAGTACATTGTGTTATTATTGCATTGCAAAGTTGCGAAGCAATGTATTGCCAAGCACTTCAGCTGTAGGTAATTTCATGTCTGTTTCAATTAGTCCTTTAGAGTTAAAATGTTTGTCTGCACTTGAAAGGAGAATGATTGCATTGATTAATATTTTCATGACGGTAGTAATGCTGCCAGGTGGTCAGTATGCCGAGAAAGGTTTGGTGTTGAATTTACCTTCAAATTCAATAAATATTGTTTCTCAATTCCAAATGGCTTCAGGAAATTGTTCTCATGTTGTGGTCAATTATGAAAGAAATACTAACACAGCATATGAAGTAAGTGCACGCCAAGTTTCTTTATGGAAAATCAGACAGGCTTTGACATGGTTGAAACGGCATAATCCGTTGTATAACAGTATTGATATCTGTGATGCTTTATTTTCCCCATCTGCAAATGATGAATCAATTAATAGTGCATTGGCTGCAGATAATTGTTATGAAGAAAGTGTTCTTATACCAACTAATTCATATGGCTCTGCTACTGTAAACGGCACACAAACTTGCAGTGAGCTTAATATACCAGCAAATCCGAATGAACCTGTTAATATTCTTAACATTACACATGGTGAAGAAATGGCTTTTCCTTGGCTTTTTCCAAATGGTAGACATGGTTGCAATTACCCACGTCCTGTGAAAGTTCCTCTTAGCATGTATTTTAGAGCACGCCTTTACAACATATCTGCAATATTCAGAAAAAACATAACATATTTGTTACATACAGCTGTGTCATATGATGTTTCACTATTGAAAAAAGAGATTGGGATAAACATGCAGATACGTAAAAGTGCAAATGGTTCAAATGTTCGTGTTACAGCTGGACATATTAAACAATTAAATCAGCACTCTGATTTATTAGAAAATTCATACATGTTCATGAAAAATATAAAAGGTACTGTAGCATATTTTCGTAACATGTTGTATAACCTTCTGGCTACATTCCGTTGCCTTGGCCCACCTACATTGTTTATGACATTGTCTGCGGACGATTTGCATTGGCCAGAACTTGGGATGTGTTTAGAAAACATAACTTTTCAAGATGCTTATGGCAGATCATTTTTCACATCTATGAAGAATGACCCATTGTTAACAGCTACCCATTTTGAACGTAGATTTAAATTTCTTATGAAGCATGTCATACTTGGTAAATCAATGCCTCTTGGAAAGGTTCAAGATTATTTTGCACGTATTGAATTCCAGAATCGTGGCAGTCCACATATTCATATGTTTCTTTGGGTGTCTGATATCCCATATGATATAAATGAACAAACTGCTCCAGTTATACTAGCATATATAGACAAAACAATATGCTCAAATGTTCCAAATGAGGTTGAAGATCCTGAACTACATGCATTAGTAGTTCGTTTACAAACTCACAGGCACTCAACATATTGTACTAAAGGCTCGAGAACAAGTTGCAGGTTTGGTTTTCCTAAGCAATTATGCTCAACTACCAAATTGGTTGGTAGACTTCATGTCAATGCTAAAAACAAGGGGAGATTTTACACAACAAGAAGAAATAACAGCAGTAAATTTATTAATGATTACAATCCTGTTATACTTCGTCATTGGAGAGCAAATATGGATATTCAGATTATACAAAATGCTGAAGGTGCAGCATATTATGTGTGTTCTTATTTGTGCAAATCTGAGCCAGATGATTTGAAAAATGCCCTAGGTAATCTTATAACCAATATTTTTTCTAAAGATCCTAATATCCCAAGGCATATTCGCTTGTTTATTTATTTTATTCATTTTAATTCCTCCTAGTGGAGATTGATAAATAACAAATAATCACAAGTTTAAGTTAAATTAACAAATAGTATGGATATAGAGCATCGTTATGCAGTTCATGTACAAATAATAATATGAATATATACACTGTTGTATAGTGAGATTTACTGCTTTCCTTCATGGATATGTGCTTTATGACCGTGTTTTCTCAATGGATGTATTTTCATTTTTAGCTCGTCTTTTAATACGAGGCGTCGGTGTCACATATTGTTTAAGGTTTTGCATATATTTTACAATGGCCCAGTTACTCCTCGATGTGTTGCATTGAAACTTTCTACAAGGCTTCCAAACCATCACACCTTTGTCAAATGATAACTTTGTCCTGCATATAATGTATGACCCTTTTTAGTTAGAAAGTATGGTTAAAGTTTTGCGTGCAACTTCATTAAGAGTCCATATCTCAGTAACTACTTAATGCATTGCATTGACACTTTATACAGCCCTTCCCAATACATCACACCTACTATGTATATATTCAAGTTAGATAACTCTATCTTGCATATAAAACATATTATAGCCCTTTAATATTTTACTTGGAAATTCTGGTAAAGTTTTACATGCAAGTCCATATTTCAGTAATGAACAATATATCGGTGGAACCGATGGTTACTCCCCGAGGTAATAGCAAGGAAACGGGAATGGTGATAATATGTTCTGTTTTTATGAAGCTTTCCATAAAGTTTTATTGAATTCAAGTCAGTAGTTGCTGAGAAATAACCCAGACAAAATTGTCTTTTGTCATGATATATAGAATTAAAAGGGTAATAGCTCTGGGAAAAGTCATCAAACCGGATCATGGTGATAATATACACATCTCCTCTTATTAGTTAAGCTTTCCACTAAGTTTCATTTGATTCAAGTCAGGAGTTGCTGAGAAATAGCCCGGGAATAAAAGCAAAAAGGTATTTTCCTTTGTCATATCATATATAAATTAAAGGGGCAATTACTGTATGTAAAATCATCTAACTGGAACATGGAAATAATATGCAGATCACTTCTTGTTAGTGAAGCTTACCATAAAATTACTTTGCATTCAAGTAAGTAGTTGCTGAGAAATAGCCCGGACAAAATGTTCCTAAGTCATATCATAAACAAATTAAAAGGGCGATAACTTATTAAAAAATAATCGAACTAGAACATGGTGATAAAATGCACATCTCCTCGTGTTAGTTAATCTTCTCATAAAGTTTCATCGAATTCAAGTAAATAGTTGGTGAGAAATAGCCCGGACCAAATTTTCCTATGTCATATTATATAGAAATTACAAGGGCAATAACTCAGTGAACAATCATCGAAACATAACATGGTTATGATATGCACACATACTCTTGTTAGTTAAGTTTCTCGTAAAGTGTCATTGAAATCAAGTCAGTAGTTGTTGGGAAATACCCGGCTGTAGCTTTTCCGGGGACTCATAACAGAAAATACAAAAATACACGGAAAATACACGGAAACCATGGAAAAACTATGGAAAAAAACAAGGAATTTAATGTTAAAATGTGGAAATGCTGGAAATGTGTCCGAATACTCCGGGGTCCCGGAACCATTCCAGCATGTCCATGGAACTTTTCCGGGGTGTCCATGGAACTTTTCCGGGGTTTCCATGAAACTTTTCCGGGTTGTCCATGGAATTTCCGGGTTTTCCACATAATTGTCCTGGAATTTCCATGGAAAGTGTCAGATTATCCCTGGAAAGTTGTCCGAATACTCCGGGGATTTTCCATGGAATTTGGTAAGTCTCCCCGGAAAAGCTACAGCCGGGTAGCCCGGACAAAAACGGGACGGACAGCCGAACGGACGAACGAACGTAGTGGTGACTATATTCTCGTCCCGAAGAACTAAGCGGTGGATGCCTTACTGACATATTATACACATCACTTTTGTAATGGACTATTCCGAATTATTCCTGACACCTGACACCTGTTGTTATGGTGTTCGTAATGTGTTCGTAATGTGTTCGTAATGTATGATACTTTGTTATAGAAAGTACCGACATAAAAGTTTCATGTAGGTTATTTGTAATTTTCGATAAACCTTGTTGAATGCTAAGGTAAAGAACGTATGGTACGTCATTTATTAACTTGTCGAAGATGTCAATTTAAAAAGCTTTAACATTTTCCTGTGTACACGCTTTCTGACGCCTCTGCAGCAGACAGCTTTTTGAAAACATAGTGACAACAGAAGAAATTGCTCAAACCGAGCAATTTCTTCTTTTGCTACAATGATTTTCACTTTTAGTCATAGGTTATCCATTCAATTATAGAGATGTTCTATTTGTTGATAAAATATGTTCAAAGTCGTCTGCTGCAGAATTGTTGTATGAGGGAAAGGGTAAGCAGAATCGTTAAAAACTAGGTAGCCATTAGTCCATTTAAACAATCAACGTCTTTCTATGGACAAGTTATGTTAAACTAGTTAGAAAATGAATTAAAGCAAAGGCTATCGTTTATACGTGCAGCACTTAGGTCGCTTCAGTCCCCTGGCTAGGTATCAAACACATAGCCTTTAGTTAGTAACCGCAGAACCAGTTGATCATATAATAGAACTAGGAATGAGTAGCAAGTATCCTTTGCACAGCAGGAGAAGGGAGCGTTAAGGGATTAATTTACGCGCCCTTTGGAATAGCTGTCTTCCACGACGTTAAGTCAAAATGAGATCAGTGCCATTATTCCAAAAAAGGAAATCTCTTGGACGCTTGTCGGACTGTTTCTCATAGCTAATCAATAGCGTAATGTAATCGTCTAATAGACCCCGCTAAACGCACTCTAGTAGAAGAGATGCGAAGGACACAGGGATAAAATTAGAAAATTAATCACAGCTTTGGTACAATATTGACAATTCCTTCGCTATTCCCACTCGCAAAATATGCAGAAATAATACGGTGATCAAAACAGATCCGTCCTGATCGTTGTTACAATTACAATTCGGTGCCATCGAGTCACGGTGATGCTTTCTTTTTATTTTTGCAGTTCCCGTTGAGTCGATATGATACTTTCAGACCGATTTTAAACCGGGGATTCCGAAGAAGCTGAGTGGCTAGCGTTGGGAGATTTGGAACTAGACGTTCCGGGTTCGATACACTGTCGTCGCGGTCAATTGAGTGTCTTTCGGCAAAGCACTTTCTAAGCCGATTACTGTTGTGTCTACACAGGGATCATGCATGAGTGGACGGACAACGATTTGGATAGGAGAAAAAGAAAGAAAATAAAGAAAGATAGAAAGAGTAATAAAAAACAGTAGAAAAACAATAATCGTAATAATAACAAGTACTGATTGTAATTGCAAGCAAGTCACATATATATCCCCAAAACCGGCAAACATTCAATTTTCCCGCCTTTTTGGTGACCATATTGAAAGTTGCGTGCGACGATAAAATTTCGATACCGGAAATGAACTCGCCACACCTATATGTACTTGAAAACCAAATTTCATCGAAATCGGAGCATTTTTAGGTTAATTGAGGTTTTGAGCGGCGGCCATTTTGAAAATTCCGAAAGTCAATTGCACATCTGTGAATGGTGGACTATCTTTGTGCAAAGTTTCATTAAGATCGGTTCAAGCATCTCCGAGTAAATCACCGGACAAAGGTAAATGGAAAGAACAATAAGAACATGAAAAATAACAAAAACAAGATATTTCCCCCCCCCCCCCCCCCCCCCCCCCCCCTTCAAAACCAGTAGAAAAACAATACGATTCCCAACCACAGGTTGGGGAATCGTAATTATTTTAACCGTTTCCCACATTCAACAAACATATGGACATTTATAAATATCAATGATAATACATTTTGATAGGGTTGAACGCAAAGAAGTCTGCTGCAGATGCATCAAAGAGCTTCTGCATGTGGAATCCGCCGTGTACGAGTGGCTATATATCGGGGATTTGAAACCGGGTGTCCCGGGTTCGATTCCCAGTCGCGGCACGACGGTCTTGGTGGAGTGTCCTTTGGCAAGGCACATTTTCTAGCCTAGTACTGGTTTCTTTACCCAAGGATCATGAATAAGTGACCTGTCGCCGTGATATAACTGAAATAGTGTTAAAAGCGGCGTAAAACTCCAATAAAACAAAACTTCTGCATGTGGTTAAAATTACACCATTTTAGCCCAATCGTTTTCCGTTTTCCGTTTTTCTCAAGTGTATTCATGTAAACATGTGTCAAAGCATGAACACATGCGTCAACAGCTCATCAAACTATTCATTTTGTTTATTATGAAAGTTGCATTTATACATTTGTTTTAGTCTCACCGCGACGAAGCAGCGAAAATGGTACTAACGTGTTCCTTTTCTCGTGGCGGCGTCAACCATAACGTTAACGTTGCTTTTCATTTTACTTTTTAAAGAAAAGTGCAAATACTTTCAAACTTGGATCACAGTCACATCTTATACTCTTCACCAAATTGTATACAGTAGATTCATTTCACGTTTTACATACACATACAGTTACTAAATAAAGCACGTTAATATATTAAACGGGGTTTCGAGCCATACATTGATATTGATTGTCCTAATATAGTACATGTGTTACGGCTTTTTAATTTGGAACGAAGTTATATTTATGATGTTTGTCATTTGGACCAATGTTTAGTTTTTGCATTTAGTTTTTGTTTTGTTTGGAGAACTACAGTTTCTATAAAGTTCAGATACAGATTTCTAAACGTGTATTGATAGTCAAACCGGTGTAGACGAGACATATAATAACGCGTTAGTCCTGTATGATCATAGGTCTAGGTCCTGTATGATCTCAGTTCGACAAATTATGCACGCTGAAGTCTTACACAGGGGCGTAGCTTTGCAATAATCAATGTGTAGGCCGTCTCGTGAGAAAATCAACAATGTGGAATCTGCGTAAAGTATCGACCCGGATCAGCCTAAGCATGCCACACAGGCCTACCTGGATAGACACTTTTCGCCTCTTGTGGATTTTCTGTTTGAGGAATAACTACTCTATACATTTAACCCCCTAAGACGGAATGTGTAGGCCGGATCAGTCTGCGCGGACAGCGCAGGCTGATCTGGTCGATACATTACGCAGATGTCTATCGCCGCAGCTGCATTTTGGGGCATTTTAGTTAGTCCTGTGTGATCATATAGGTCTAGGTCCTGTATGATCGCAGTTCGACAAATAATGCATTCCATCAACCCTTTCTAACATACACCAACTTTGAAGCACATGACTCTAAACAAACAGCTTGACAGTAATATGGAAAATCTGCATAAATGAGTGTATACTTTTTGAAAAGAGTTGAAAACATTGTGGCAACAGGAGAACATTATGAGCTATTTCTCCTTCTACCACATTTTTTTCAAATGTCTTATACTACAGATACGTCGACTTATGTCTGCAAGTGGACGAGGGATAAGTAGGCTGAGTTAGGTAAGTTGAAGTCATGTTGAAATAATGGTCGTGTCATATAAACACCTACCTTCGGGCAATGTAAGTTACCAATTCTACTGTTACATTTATCCTGACACCAGCTGGTCAGTCGTAATGCTAACCCCGCAACCCTGAGCACCGAGGAGGGCGGCCATTTCTACCATGTTTTACATATTTGGCATTACCCGACCAGGGATCGAACCCGCGACGCTCTACCACTACACCACCGAGGCGCTATAAGCATTCAAGAAGTCTTTAAAGATTGTATATGTCATATAACGAAACGACAATACATACAAGCAATGGGATCGCAACTAATTTTAAATCAAAGCGCTGAAGGCACTCAATTTGTTTGGGTACATAAAACTGTTCAAACATTTGCCTTTGCATAGATGTGTGATTTATAAACTATGCATTGTTTATAAATATTACAACTTCGGGTAAAAGAATAAATGACGCATCCGTTAAAATTAAATGCCATTTTAGTTGTCTATAAAAATAAATCATGAGACATACATGTGAATATTATATTTAATTTCCAAGTTTCAAAAGACATGTAAAACAAATGGATAACCATTATGGCCCCGACTCACTCATTTAAGTATTTAGCAATTTTTGTTAAAAAAGAAAATCACAATTGACCAAGGGTTTTCTAAAATCTTACTCAAAAGCTTCCTGCTTAACAAGAGATTTTTCAAGTGTTCAATATAGCCATATAAGGCCAAATAGCCCTGCCCCCTGGCGGCAATGTTTTTCTACCAATCAACATGGCTTGGAGGAATCTGATAGATGGTCTCCCAATGAACATTTCTACAAAAAGAATTGAAAATTGGCCAAACACTTTCGGAGGAGAAGATTTTTCAAGTTTTTACTATAGCCATATTAGGCAAAAAAGCCCCGCCCGCTGGCGGCCATGTTTGTCGACCAATCAACTTGGCTGGAAGGAATCTGATAAATGGTCTCCCAATGAACATTTCTACAAAATTATTTGAAAATCGGCCTGACACTTTTGGAGGAGAAGATTATTTTGAGTTTACACTATAGCCATATAAGGCAAAAAAGCCCTGCTCCCTGGCGGCCAAGGAACACTTCTTTAAAATAATTTGAAAATCTGCCAACCAGTTTGGTAGAAGAAGAATTTTAAAGTTATTTTATTTTCGTTGCCATGGAAACTATAATTCTGCATGTATCACAAACATTTGAAGGAATTCTGGTGAGGTCAATGAGAGGATGCTTTCTGTGAAGTTTCATCCCAATTGACCCACTCGTTACTGAGGAGAAGATGTTGACGGACGACAGACGCCGGACAAAAGGAGATCACAATAACTAACTTTCAGCATTTCGTGCTCAGTTGAGCTAAAAAAGAAACATCTATCCAAATGAAAGAGTAATTGAAATCATGTAGAAAATATTGTGGAAATAGGCAGTACTAATATTTATATGAGCACTTTAAAAGAAACATGCTTCAGACTTCAGAGGATTTTGAATTCATTTGCATTATAAAAGGATTAAATGCTCCAGAGAAAACCAATACCTGTGCCGTCCGCAGTTTACTCTACAGTATACACCTAAGCTGGCCGCTGTTTCTTTTAACCCTTTCCCTCATATAAACGCTTTTGGATGCCTCTGCAGCAGACAGCTTTTTGAAAACATAGTGACACAATAAGAAATTGCACAAAATGTACAATACTCCTTTTGCCACAATGTTTTCCACTTTTAGGTTATCCATTAAATTATGGAGATTGTCTATGTTTTGACAAAATACGTTCTAAGTCGTCTGCCTCAGAATTGTCGTATGAGGGAAAGGGTTAAAGGGTGTTTAAGCTTGCCAAATCAATTAAGGATTCGTGACCATACACTGTTTAATTACCATTGTGTACGAGTGTCATTCCAAACAAATTATAAATGTAACCCCTTTTCCCAATAAACCTATCATATACATGTATGTATGTATTTGTAACTTGCCGGGATGTGTCGATACCGTCATGGTACAATGTGATATATGCACAAATTGGTTTCACAAATCTTGTGTTAATGCACCTGTGGATATTTCGAGAACAGATGCGGACTTTAATTGTAACTTTTGTTAATTATTTGGCTATTATAATGATAAGATATGTGATTAAATTGGCAACATTTAAGTTTTTTACTTATAACAGCCTTCAAATACAAATTTGGTTTATACGACGGTAAAGAAAGGTTATGGGAATTAAGAAATTGTTTAAATAAGCAAATTCTCCTTTTCCCACAATTTGTTCAATATATGTTGCTTTTTACTGTTTACACAGCAAGAAAAAAATCATTTAACTTATTTGTTATAGATTAGTATTATTGTTGTATAAATATATAATTACTAGAAACAAATTAAGATTAAAAGTGTTGTATATATATATATACTTATTGTTTATTTGTTATTTAAATTGTTCTGCCCCTTCCAAGTACCCTACAGAATAGAATGTTGCATGGATCATTTGCCTCGTAGTATGGCACATGGAAAACTGTAGAAAATGAAGAGGCCAAACAATAACTAGAACCCATGACCCTTCAGTCGAATGTAAAGGAGAGGATATAATTGAAGCAAAACCTATGGCTAGTTACTAGCAACCTATTCTATTCTTGCAATGTTTTCAAATTTCGTCCGCTGCAGATGCGTCAAAAGACATTTACTTGTCGGAAAATCAATCCATCAATTCTCGTTATTGATATCTATAGATATGATATAAAGAGGAAGGTCGTTAAAACACTTTACAAAGAGATTCCATTTCAGCATGATCTCGATTTTTGGTTTAATCTATATCACTAATAAAAGCAATCAAACACATTATATATTTACAAAGAAAATCCCGGATATGATCATATGTAACAAATTATACACATTTGCCCATCTTTAATTAAACATTTTTTTACAACAAATCATAGCGTCCGCAGATTTGCTCTATATTCTATAGCGTCCGCATTTTCCCTCTATATTGCATTTGTCCGCATTTTCCCTCTATAATGTATTTGTCCGCAGATCGCGTCCGCACTTTAGACCCTCCCCCCATACCGTTGTATTTATAAATAGAATTCGACGATCACGATTTCTCTGCAAATGTGTTACTCTCATTTTAAATGCATTTTATGACGCACATATTTGCTTTTTTAATTCTTTATACTATATTTATATGGCCGACAAGGCACAAAAAAAATATTTTCAATTCTGTTTTTATCTACATTTTCAATGCGTGATTGAAAATTCAAATACCGTATCTGGAGCTTAAATTGGAAATAGTTCTCCCTGTAGCAGTTCACTCATTGAGATTTATAAATCTCTCCGCGTTCATGTTTTAAAATACAATGTTTCATTTTATTTCCAAATTCTCTTTGAATATAAGAACCACATAAGAAAACAAAGACGATATAAATATATCATTATTTCAAATATCGTGATACATTTGAAAAGTAAGAGCAAGTATTGAGTACTACTTTCACGCGTATGAAATTTAGGGAATTTTCGATAAGACGTATGGCTTCAGAATTGCAGCTATCTCTAAATTTGTTTGTTCCAAACAAATAAAAATCAGAACATCTACAAGTCTGCCCTTTGTGTGACTATATCCATAGTGTGCATCACCTTTAAACCAATTATCGCGTTCAGCATGCACTATGACGCTAATGTAACAGACTCTTTGGAATAACAATGTTTCAAAAAAAGAAAGTACGGAATCCTGTTTCCGCCATCGACTTGTGAGCTGTATAGCAACGCGACAACACGACATTAGGCCCTCTAGTGTCGATTTGTCGCGCTGAATAATTCACCTCGACAAGTCGAAGAGTCAAGTTGTCGAGCTAAAATAATATACTTTCATTTACATTGATCAATCCATAGTTTTGCCTCGATGTTTTTATGGTCGTCTCCTGTAGAATTATTGTCGGTGGGAACTGTTGAGGCATCATTTCATCATCGTGAATATGTCAAAAGCATTGATCCTTACCTATAAGATGACCTAAAAAAATATGCATCTACATTTAGACAAATACGCTTAGTTTCTACATAATTATGTAGGTCGCAATTTATGTTCCTCCTGTATCACTCGAGCTCGCTCATTAATTAATGTCTGTGAGAACCGTTAATGCCATATTTCATGATCGTGAATATAGAAGAAGAAGAAGAAGAAGAAGAAGAAGAAGAAGAAGAAGAAGAAGAAGAAGAAGAAGAAGAAGAAGAAGAAGAAGAAATAAGAAAGAAGAAAGAAGAAAGAAGAAGAAGAAGAAGAAGAAGAAGAAATAAGAAAGAAGAAGAAGAAGAAGATTTTATTATCCTCGTAATAGGTCTAGTGGGGTCGAGGCCATCCCACACTAAACCGTACAAATCATAATAATCATTTTACAACAACCCATAATGGCTTATGAGCAAAACAAATATATAAACATACAAACATTTATCAAATCTTCAAAATATTCAATGGCGGATATCAAAAGCATTTATCGTACGTAACCTATAAGACGTAACCATTTTAAAACCTCAAAAGATAGGCATCTACATTTAGACAAATACGCTTAGTTTCTACATAATTATGTAAGTTGCAATTCGGTCATCATATTATTTCCGATTGACAAAAGTCATAGTGGTCATAGTGACTAGCATCATTCGTCTTCCACCAATGGTCTTCATAATCAATGTGGTAAGGCAACATGTTACGCGGGAAGAATTTCTAGTAACGTATATCGAGGGCTTGGCGTGAAACGGTTGTTACTAAACGCCTATTTTGAAAACCCTGGTTTAGGAGCAATTTTAACCCCTTTGTAAACAATGCAAATTTAGGTGCCATTGCTCAGAACGAGCAATGGCACCTAAATTTCCATTGTTTACCAAGAAAAATTATTTAACGCTTATAAAGACATTATGGCGAGGTAATTAACCTTGGTAAACAAAAATAACAATATTAGTTACAACCGTTTCACGCCAAGCCCTCGACATGTGTTCACACAATAGGTGAACTGGACGCCGTCATTAAATATGTATTGTCAACTAAAAAACCAAATTAATTTACTTCCAAAATATTATCATACCATCGCTGTATAAATTTAGACAATTAATGAAAAAAGTTGAATAAGTATATTGCGCAATCCAAGTAATTATCTCTATATATATGTGGCCAATACAATTGTGAATCTAAAGGATAGAAACCTGAATAAGGTGCCTTTTTTGGAATTCACACAATAACTAATCTCAGTTTTACTAAACTAATAACACTTTTCTCAAATGGTTGTGTCATTTATCTAAAATATACTTCATGTATTACCTTAAACATGTTAATTGTGTTGCAACAACGTGTAAAATGTTCAATGCAAATAAAGAATTGAACTGAAATAGCCACGGCGTTAAACTCAAATCAATCAATCAATCAATATTCATTCGGATGCTTTTTGTGAAGTCTAAACAACATCTACTGATGCACTGAGTCCTTAAACAGAAACAAAATTGATAATTTAAATAATTTAAAAGCAGCTGGCCATGTGTATCTTTCAAAATCAGGGAAGTTTCATATTGATGTCATCATAAAGTAGATCCATACTTTTAAACTATTTTTTTTGAGGGGGGGGGGGGGGGGGGGGGGGGGGGACAATTAGGCCAATAAGCAAGTGCGTCATTGACCCTTCTCATTTTGCAAAGGGAATATCAAAAGCTGTCTTGATAAACAACAGGAGATAAGACATCATTGCTTTGCAAAACAGTCCAACAGCCTCATCCAAACGTAAACAGGGCAAGGGTTCAGATAATGATAATACATGCCTGTTGCACATCAATTATGCACACCATACGAGTATGTTGAATTTAAGAAAAAAACGAAATTTAATCGATTAGTACTGTTTAGGTACATGTACGTATGAGACCGGGCGTATGTTTTGTTTGTTTGATTTTCCTCCTGTTTGAATAAATAGTTGTTTAAGTAATATCACGACGTAAGATTTGTATCACTAGACTAGGGAAATGTGCCTTGCCGATGAGCGTGATCAGAGCGCCTGGTTCCAATTCCCATACGTTTCTGTGTGTATGCATAGTACGACTCTATTACCGAGAGTTACTATGTACGGTGTACGTTTCTGTGTGTATGCATAGTACGACTCTATTACCGAGAGTTACTATGTACGGTGTACGTTTCTGTGTGTATACACAGTACGACTCTATTACCGAGAGTTACTATGTACGGTGTACGTTTCTGTGTGTATACACAGTACGACTCTATTACCGAGAGTTACTATGTACGGTGTACGTTTCTGTGTGTATTATGCATAGTACGACTCTATTACCGAGAGTTACTATGTAAGGTGTACGTTTCTGTGTGTATACACAGTACGACTCTATTACCGAGAGTTACTATATACGGTGTACGTTTCTGTGTGTATGCATAGTACGACTCTATTACCGAGAGTTACTATGTATGGTGTACGTTTCTGTGTGTATGCACAGTACGACTCTATTACCGAGAGTTACTATGTATGGTGTACGTTTCTGTGTGTATGCACAGTACGACTCTATTACCGAGAGTTACTATGTATGGTGTACGTTTCTGTGTGTATGCACAGTACGGCTATATTACCGAGAGTTACTATGTAAGGTGTACGTTTCTGTGTGTATGCACAGTACGACTCTATTACCGAGAGTTACTATGTACGGTGTACGTTTCTGTGTGTATGCACAGTACGATTCTATTACGGAGAGTTACGATGTACGGTGTACGTTTCTGTGTGTATGCACAGTACGACTCTATTTCCGAGAGTTACTATGTGTGGTGTACGTTTCTGTGTGTATGCACAGTACGACTCTATTACCGAGAGTTACTATGTACGGTGTACGTTTCTGTGTGTATGCACAGTACGACTCTATTACCGAGAGTTACTATGTACGGTGTACGTTTCTGTGTGTATACACAGTACGACTCTATTACGGAGAGTTACTATGTGTGGTGTACGTTTCTGTGTGTATACACAGTACGACTCTATTACGGAGAGTTACTATGTACGGTGTACGTTTCTGTGTGTATACACAGTACGACTTAATCAACGACAGTTACTATGTATAGTGTACGTTTCTTTGTGTATACACAGTACGACTAAATCAACGACATTTACTATGTATAGTGTACGTTTCTTTGTGTATACACAGTACGACTAAATCAACGACAGTTACTATGTATAGTGTACGTTTCTGTGTGTATACACAGTACGACTAAATCAACGAAAGTTTCTATGTATGGTGTACGTTTCTGTGTGTATACATAGTACGACTCTATTACCGAGAGTTGCTATGTATAGTGTACGTTTCTGGTTTTATGCACAGTACGACTCTATTACCAAGAGTTACTATGTATAGTGTACGTTTCTGTGTGTATACACAGTACGACTCTATTACCGAGAGTTACTATGTATGGTGTACGTTTCTTTCTGTATGTACAGTACGACTCTATTACCAAGAGTTACTATGTATAGTGTACGTTTCTGTGTGTATACACAGTACGACTCTATTACCAAGAGTTACTATGTATAGTGTACGTTTCTGTGTGTATACACAGTACGACTCTATTACCGAGAGTTACTATGTATAGTGTACGTTTCTGTGTGTATACACAGTACGACTCTATTACCGAGAGTTACTATGTATAGTGTACGTTTCTGTGTGTATACACAGTACGACTCTATAACAGTTACTATGTATAGTGTACGTTAAATCTTTCAGCGCCGAATGGTTTAAAGTAGACTCTTCCAGGTTCAAAATCGGGTGACTCCATTTCTCATGTAAGAATAGTTTTGGAATATTTTGATAACTAATAGGCAAACACTGCTGATTCCAGGTTACGAGATGTCTCACATAAATCTGAATATTGTTATTGGAGCAGAAAGAGTTAATCAATACGTTTCGCCGTGAAAACAGGTCTTTCGGAGACAATATCCACAGTAAGCATATAATCCCGTCTCTCGTAGAATTATATTTATCAGCAAATGAAATAATAAACCTATTATAAATATTGTTTCTGTATAAACGGTAATTCGATCACTTGAATGTATAATGACCTGGCACCAGTAAAACAAATATATGGGTAGTATTGATTAAACGGGGACGCCCTGAAGTTATACTTTGAAACATTTTTATGTCAACGGAACTTGAAACTTTAAGATACGCAATTGTAACCATTTCCTACATATTTCAAATATGCAGCAAGATACTCTGAGGCAGTTTTAATCCGTGCGTAACAATGTACTCAAATCTAGTTTATACATGTGCATAACAAGATACGAAACTGCACTTTTAATTCGTGCATTACACGATAACCAAATGTAGTTTTAACATGTGCATAACAAGATAGGAACATGCACGGTTATTTTGTTCATTACAAGATAATCAAATGTAGTTTAAACATGTGCATAACAATAAACGTTAATTCACTTAAAATTGTGTGCATAACAAAATAATCAAATGTAGTTTAAATATGTGCATAACAAGATACGCAAATGCAGTTTAAACACGTGCATAACAAGATACGCGAATGCCGTTTTAATTCGTGCAGAAGAAGATACGAAACAGTAGTTTTAAAAGATAAACAAATGTAGTTTAAACCCGTGCATACCAAGATACGCAAATGCAGTTTTAATTCGTGCAGGAGAAGATGCGGAACAGTAGTTTTAAAAGATAATCAAATGTAGTTTAATAGTTGCATAACAAGATACGCAAATGTAGTTTAAACGTAAACATACCAATGACAATAATAATGACAATGACAATATTTTATTGACGTAAGGCCACCGGCCCATAACAATTATGTTTACATCATATAACATTTTCACATAGCACTTGTTTGACAGTTTACCTTATATGATATGTTAAGATATGTCTGTATTGAAAGCATACGAGAATGAAACAATTGGTATCTTAAATGTGGTTTATATTAAACTTTGAAAACATTCATGCGAAATGAGAAATAAGTTATTTTGAGCAGTTTCTACTTTTCCCATCATGTTTTGAATTAGTATCTACGATAGAAGCATATCTTATTATGAAAAAGCTAAAGGTTTACACAAAGACATAGGCATAAATTATTTTATCACGTCGTAAAACAGTTGATTCATGTTCATATACCATATATGTTATTACTTTCTATAATATATACATATGCATACGTTTTGTTATAGCATTCTAAATTCACTGCTGCATATACAAATAACATATGGCAACATCGATCTGACTTCGTAATATGTTGAAACCATTGCTGCAAAACGGAATTACATATCTAGTATACACTGACATAAAACTTAAACATGTGATTGAAATTCATACCAAACACCTCTTCCTTCGTTCAAAAGCATAGTATATATATATCTGTTGCAAGATATTTGATTACCGACTCGTTTTTAGACGACATAAGTAAAATGAACCTGTTATACGAAATGGGATTATAGTACTTAAGCGTTATAAACTGATTTCTCAAACTCGCATAACATGTACAATGCATAACAAAATGAAATTCGTCTTCTATTGCCTGAGCGTCACATAACTTGCATAACATATCGGGATATAAGACGTTATTACGTCTGTACTTGTCAATTTGTAGAGAATGTGATCCGTTTCGTAAACAGGACATAGCACGCCTGAATTTTCTTATAGTAATGATTTCTAGATAATATTCAAATTCGTACACCAACTTGTATTGTCTATAGTGACTTAATTTTGAACTATTATCAATTTTGCTGCGCCAGTTTTGTAAATACTGGTCTCGAGCCCTTGTTACAAAAGAGTTAATAAATACATTCTCATTATTCACATTTTGGCTCTCCCATACGTATCCGAAACTATTGCTTTGCAGACATGATCGTAGCCCTGTTACCCAATTGATTTTACCATAAGCGTCTTCGTTTTTCAACATTATATAACACTGTTTTGGATATCGTTTATCCTCCATTTTTAGTAATTTGAACCAATACTTTAACCCACGTTTCATAGTTTCAATATGCAACGGATATCTATCACAGTCACCAACGGCGACTGCGTTACAGCTCCTCTTATCAGCACACATAAAACGCTTGCAAGCGTAGAACTGTATCCGTTCTAGGCTCTCATGACGCTCAAAGCCCCAAAGCTCACTACCATAGAGCAGCTGTGCACAAGTTTTACTATCAAATATTTTGAAGTAAGCTACCCTCGGAATTTGCCCACATTTATATAAGTTTGATAATATACCATATAAAACACGCTTCGCCTTTACCGCGAGATCGTTTACCATCATTGGCATTGACATTTGCCTTGTTAAAAGTAGACCAACGTAATGAAATGAACACATTCCAGATAACAACCCTTATATAACCACTTTTCAGATCTAGCCAATTTACCACCTTTTTTGAAAACCACTATCTTAGTCTTTTTTTCGTTTACCGTTAGTTTATTTTCATTACAGAATTGTTCGAGTGTATTTATTTCTCTTTGTAGGCCAATAACTGTTTCAGTCATGAGCGCTATGTCGTCAGCAAACATTAGTAGAAACAATTAGTACCAAAATACGCTAATGTAGTTTAAACACGTGCATATCAAAATACACAAATGCAGTTTTAATTCGTGCAAAGAAGATACGAAACAGTAGTTTTAAAAGATAATCAAATGTAGTTTAAACACGTGTATACCAAGATACGCAAATGCAGTTTTAATTCGTGCATAAGAAGATACGAAACAGTAGTTTTAAAAGATAATCAAATGTAGTTTAAACACGTGCATACCAAGATGAAGATACAAAACAGTAGTTTTACAAGAAACGCAAATGTAGTTTTAATTCGTTCATAGAAAAATACTCTAAAGCAGTTTTGATCCGTGCATAACAATATTCTCAAATCTAGTTTAAACATGTGCATAACAAGACACGCAGATGGATTTTAAACATGTGCATAACAATATACACTAATGAATCTTAAACATGTGCATAACAAGATACGAAAATGCACTTTTAATTCGTGCATTACACGATAACCAAATGTAGTTTTAACATGTGCATAACAAAATACGAAAATGCACGTTAATTTCGAGCATTACAAGATTATCAAATGTAGTTTAATAGTTGCATAACAAGATACGCAAATGTAGTTTAAACGTAAACATACCAATGACAATGACAATGACAATGACAATATTTTATTGACATAAGGCCACCGGCCCATAACAATTATGTTTACATCATATAACATTTTCACACAGCACTTGTTTGACAGTTTACCTTATATGATATTTTAAGATATGTCTGTATTGAAAGCATACGAGAATGAAACAATTGGTATCTTAAATGTGGTTTATATTAAACTTTGAAAACATTCATGCGAAATGAGAAATAAGTTATTTTGAGCAGTTTCTACTTTTCCCATCATGTTTTGAATTAGTATCTACGATAGAAGCATATCTTATTATGAAAAAGCTAAAGGTTTACACAAAGACATAGGCATAAATTATGTTATCACGTCGTATAACAGTTGATTCATGTTCATATACCATATATGTTATTACTTTCTATAATATATACATACGCATACGTTTTGTTATAGCATATTAAATTCACTGCTGCATATACAAATAACATATGGCAACATCGATCTGACTTCGTAATATGTTGAAACCATTGCTGCAAAACGGAATTACATAGCTAGTATACACTGACATAAAACTTAAACATGTGACTGAAATTCATACCAAACACCTCTTCCTTCGTTCAAAAGCATAGTATATATATATGTTGCAAGAGATTTGATTACCGACTCGTTTTTAGACGACATAAGTAAAATGAACCTGTTATACGAAATGGGATTACAGTACTTAAGCGGTATATACTGATTTCTCAAACTCGCATAACATGTACAATGCATAACAAAATGAAATTCGTCTTCTATTGCCTGAGTGTCACATAACTTGCATAACATATTGGGATATAAGACGTTATTACGTCTGT
Source organism: Serripes groenlandicus (assembly GCA_031761405.1). Lineage (NCBI taxonomy): Eukaryota > Metazoa > Mollusca > Bivalvia > Cardiida > Cardiidae > Serripes > Serripes groenlandicus. Next base: position 55,545,853 of record JASEVX010000006.1, on the reverse strand, counting down.
ACTTGTCAATTTGTAGAGAATATGATCCGTTTCGTAAACAGGACATAGCACGCCTGAATTTTCTTATAGTAATGATTTCTAGATAATATTCAAATTCGTACACCAACTTGTATTGTCTATAGTGACTTAATTTTGAACTATTATCAATTTTGCTGCGCCAGTTTTGTAAATACTGGTCTCGAGCCCTTGTTACAAAAGAGTTAATAAATACATTCTCATTATTCACATTTTGGCTCTCCCATACGTATCCGAAACTATTGCTTTGCAGACATGATCGTAGCTGTGTTACCCAATTGATTTTACCATAAGCGTCTTCGTTTTTCAACATTATATAACACTATTTTGGATATCGTTTATCCTCCATTTTTAGTAATTTGAACCAATACTTTAACCCACGTTTCATAGTTTCAATATGCAACGGATATCTACCACAGTCACCAACGGCGACTGCGTTACAGCTCCTCTTATCAGCACACATAAAACGCTTGCAAGCGTAGAACTGTATCCGTTCTAGGCTCTCGTGACGCTCAAAGCCCCAAAGCTCACTACCATAGAGCAGCTGTGCACAAGTTTTACTATCAAATATTTTGAAGTAAGCTACCCTCGGAATTTGCCCACATTTATATAAGTTTGATAATATACCATATAAAACACGCTTCGTCTTTACCGCGAGATCGTTTACCATCATTGGCATTGACATTTGCCTTGTTAAAAGTAGACCAACGTAATGAAATGAGCTAACACATTCCAGATAACAACCCTTATATAACCACTTTTCAGATCTAGCCAATTTACCACCTTTTTTGAAAACCACTATCTTAGTCTTTTTTTCGTTTACCGTTAGTTTATTTTCATTACAGAATTGTTCGAGTGTATTTATTTCTCTTTGTAGGCCAATAACTGTTTCAGACATGAGCGCTATGTTGTCAGCAAACATTAGTAAACAATTAGTACCAAAATACGCTAATGTAGTTTAAACACGTGCATATCAAAATACACAAATGCAGTTTTAATTCGTGCAAAAGAAGATACGAAACAGTAGTTTTAAAAGATAATCAAATGTAGTTTAAACACGTGTATACCAAGATACGCAAATGCAGTTTTAATTCGTGCATAAGAAGATACGAAACAGTAGTTTTAAAAGATAATCAAATGTAGTTTAAACACGTGCATACCAAGATGAAGATACAAAACAGTAGTTTTACAAGAAACGCAAATGTAGTTTTAATTCGTTCATAGAAAAATACTCTAAAGCAGTTTTGATCCGTGCATAACAATATTCTCAAATCTAGTTTAAACATGTGCATAACAAGACACGCAGATGGATTTTAAACATGTGCATAACAAGATACACTAATGAATCTTAAACATGTGCATAACAAGATACGAAAATGCACTTTTAATTCGTGCATTACACGATAACCAAATGTAGTTTTAACATGTGCATAACAAAATACGAAAATGCACGTTAATTTCGAGCATTACAAGATTATCAAATGTAGTTTAAATATGTGCATAACAATAAAGGTAAATGCACTTTAAAATGTGTGTATAACAAAATAATCGAATGTAGTTTAAACATGTGTATAACAAGATAATCAAATGTAGTTTAAACACTTGCATTACAAGATATGCAAATGCACTTTTAATGTTGTGTATCACAAGCTAATCAAATGTAATTTAAACACGTGCCTAACACGATACGCAAATGTAATTTAAACATTGTGCAAAACAAGATACACAAATGCACTTTACATTGTGTGCATAACATGATTACCAAATGTAGTTTTAACATGTGTATAACAAGAAACGCAATTTCACTTTTAATTCGCGCATTATAAGGTAACCAAATGTAGTTTTAACATGTGTATAACATTAAACGTAAATGCACGTTTAATTCGTGCATTACAAGATTATCAAATGCAGTTTAAACACTTGCCTAACAAGATACGCAAATGTAGTTTAAACATGTGCATAACAAGATACGCAAATGTAGCTTAAACATTGTGCATAGCAAGATACCGTATGCACTTTACATTGTGTGCATAATAAGATAACCAAATGTACTTTCAGCATGTGCATAACAAGATACGAAAATGCACGTTTGATTCGTGCATTACAAGATAATCAAAAGTAGTTTAAACATGTGTATAACAATAAACGTAAATGCACGTTTAATTCGTGCATTACATGATTATCAAATGCAGTTTAAACATGTGCATAACAAGATACGAAAATGCACTTTAAATTGTGTGCATAACAAAATAATCAAATGTTGACCAGGATAAGGGAAGCCTTATCTATTTTAAGCGCAACGTTGGAAGGCAAGAACTAAAAAGCTCGCGTAGGCTGACAGTGTCGACTCGAATAAAACATTGTGGGTGTACAGGCAGATCTGAGTCTTCGCTTTACGCACATAATTGTTCTGATATACATTTATGCACACGATCGCATATTGTTTTATGATATCTAATATATTTTAGCTGTGTGTTTAGTCTCGTGCGATGTGACAATATAAATTGGATTTTCATAAATATTGACTTTTGGGGGCCTAAGTTATTGTTTTTATTGGTATTGTATGGCACCTCCCCCGGGAAATTTAGTTTTGTATATCAGGATGAAACTCGGCTTTTCTTTCTGATAAATTAGTTCTCCCTTTACATATTCTCGTATCGTTATAGAACTTTCCTCAATCTGGTGGATCATCCCAGTTTACAAGGAACACATAGCTGCTGAATGTCTTATGTTTGTATTTGGCAAATCTTGTCGAGAAATGAAACCCGAATCTAAAATGTTTATCGTTGCTTCAGGGATTATGACTTCATTACCAAACTGTTTTATGTATGGTTCAATGTTGGGGGTAAATGAACTTCTTTAATGAAGGAAGATGGGAATATGATCTCTAAAACCGAAACGTACCAGTAGTGACAGAACAGTATTATATTAATAACTCGAAGGCTTAACTAACTACTAAATGGGAGTCAGAACGTTGCTTCTTTACTTTATAGAACAAATTTAAAACTTTAACGCCGATTCAGACGATTAACCCTTTCCCACATACAACACATCTGCAGCAGAAAACATTGAAAGCATCTAGACAGTAATTGAATAGAGTTGAAAACATTGTGGCAAAAGGAGAAATTGCTCGTTTTGAGCAATTTTACCTTTTGTCACAATGTTTTCAAAAGACGTCTGCTGCAGAGGCGTCAAAAAGCGTCTATCTGAGGGAAAGGGCTAATGAATCCTCTGAAGCTTTTAACACGAAGGAAAAGGAAAAAAATACCATTACGACCATCAGTCATCTCATTTGCCCACATTGCTTATATTCCGTAATACACTGCTCGTTTCGACTTGTTACACAACCTCAGGTAACGAGCAGTGTATTACGGAATATAAGCACCATGTGAGGCAAAGAGCCCCTCGTCTGAGTCCGGTTATCCCCCATACCAAAGACATTACAAACAGCTAGCCGGGACTTTTGTTGTTGTTACCCTCTCGTCCGCCTCGGAGTCCTCATTTGGTATCGCGTTTTCGACGCTATCAAAATATCTTACGTTTGATCTAAAACTCAATCACATACATTGCAAACTATGCTCCTCTTCTCGAATTGTTTGAATACAAAACTCTAAAACTAGTAGATTTATATATCGGAAAGGTAAGAGCAGTAAGCTTTCAAAAAACTTTGATGTAAAAGAGAAAAGGACGTTGATAGTGATCATTTTCAATTTTAATATCAGATGATATTATGCCTTTAGTTATAAACTTATAATACTTTCATTTTTCGAGTTAACCCCTAGCTTCAAAGTATTTGCAATCCCTAGTATGACTTCTGTTTTAGGTAATTTTAAATATCCCCGAGATGTGATTAGACAAGCTTATAGATATTTATTTAGGATCCAGGTTGTAATTTTATTAATTGATACTTTCCAGCAAACCGATTTTTGGAACCTTTTGCATCATGCCAATTTGAGAAACATTGCCAGAAAAGAACGGGACACGCACCGAGGATGTTATACAGTGGCATCGAACTCTCCCGAAAGAAAATATGGAAAGACGGTCTTTATTGTTTAAGAAGACTCACATTGAACCCAATGAATTACGATCACCCATGGGAAGACAACAATCTGGTCTTTGTTCAAAGGTGGTCTTTATTTACAGGGTCATTTATGCAGAAAATGAGTAATTGGGAAACAAAAAGTGTGATTGCTATAGACAGGGAACTGCTATTCCAAGGTGGTCATAGACAGGGAACTGCTATTCCAAGGTGGTCATAGACAGGAAACTGCTATTCCAAGGTGGTCATAGACAGGAAACTGCTATTCCAAGGTGGTCAGACAGGAAACTGCTATTCCAAGGTGGTCATAGACAGGAAACTGCTATTCCAAGGTGGTCATAGACAGGGAACTGCTATTCCAAGGTGGTCATAGACGGGGAACTGCTATTCCAAGATGGTCATATACAGGAAACTGCTATTCCAAGGTGATCATAGACAGGAAACTGCTATTCCAAGGTGTTCATAGACAGGAAACTGCTATTCCAAGGTGGTCATAGACAGGAAACTGCTATTGCAGGGTGGTCATAGACAGGAAACTGCTATTCCAAGGTGGTCATAGACAGGGAACTGCTATTCCAGGGCGGTCATAGACAGGAAACTGCTATTCCAAGGTGGTCATAGACAGGAAACTGCTATTCCAAGGTGGTCTTTAACATTTCAAATTTCCCAATGAACCAGTTATAAAGTTCCCATTTTTGTGCTATACTGGTACTAATTGACAAGTAACACCATACGTTTAACCCTTTCCCTCATACGACAATTCTGCAGCAGACGACTTTGAACGTATTTTGTCAAAACATAGAAAATCTCCATAATTGAATGGATAACCTATGACAAAAAGTGGAAAACATTGTGGCAAAAGGAGAAATTGCACGTTTTGTGCAATTTCTTCTTTTGTCGCTAAGTTTTCAAAGCCGTCTGCTGCAGAGCACTCTAACCCTTTCCCTCATACGACAATAATGCAGCAGACAACTTTGAACGTATCTTGTCAAAACAAAAAAGTGGAAAACATTGTGCACAAAACGTGCAATTTCTTCTTTTGTCGCTATGTTTTCAAAAAGCCGTCTGCTGCAGAGGCGTCAGAAAGCGTCTATATGAGGGAAAGGGTTAAATAAAGCGGTCGAATTACCGTTTATACTGAGACAATATTTATAAAAGGTTTATTGTTTCATATGCTGATAAATAGAGTTCTACGAGAGACGAGATTATATGCTTAATGTGGATATTGTCTCCGAAAGTCCTGTTTTCACGTCGTATCGTATTGATTATAGCACACCGTACATAAATACTCTCGGTAATAGAGACACGTTATAGAAAACAACAAGGTCGGGAATTGGCGATTAGAGAAAGATAAAGATTAAACGTGCGTGAATGCGTCAACACCTCGGTCGATCAGGGTCAACACTGTTCGCCATCCTGTCGTTCTAGTATTCTTGTAATTTCCGAGTAAGTAATATGAAAGCAACAAAACAGTGTACGTTTGTAATTCGACCTTAATCATCGCTGAAATTAGCCTTTTTTCCGACATGCAGACGCATTCGAAAGTTTCTGCAGTAGACGGATTTTGGAAACATCTTGACAAAAGTAGTAATTTCTCATCGTGACAAAAGTAGGAATTTCTTATCGTCACAATATATTCAATTCTGTTCAGTTGTTATCCTTTCATAACTAGATAGATTCGATATTTTTGTCAATATTTGTTATCAAAGAGGTCTGTGGAAAAGTTCGTGTGTGTGGTTCAGCGTATATATCTTCGAAGGCGGGTTTGTCACGTGACTTGGTCGTAACATAGGAATACCACGTGGTATACTATATCCGGTTCAGTCATTGCTACATCTATCAATAGTTAGCGGTTTTGTGGAAGGAGAGGGAAGAGCATGCACATTTTACATGTATGGTCTGGGTCCTCACAATTCCCAAATTCAACTCGGTTGGTTTCCCATGGCTTTTCAAAAAGATATGAAATGATATCGCCAACTAATGTTCATAGTTTAACATAACACCAACTTTTATTATATTAACAAATCGACCCTTAAAGTAGATGCTTTCGTTTCAGAAAATGGCAGCTTTCTACATTATCTGGCGCAGTGCCGACACACCATTACTGTACGACACTTTCAACAACAACTTTTAACCCTTTCCCTCATATAGACGCTTTCTGACGCCTCTGCAGCAGACGGCTTTTTGAAAAACATAGTGACAAAAGAAGAAAATGCTCAAAACGAGCAATTTCTCCTTTTGCCACAATGTTTTCCACTTTTAGTTATAGGTTATCCATTCAATTATGGAGATTTTCTATTTTTTGACAAAATATATTCAAAGTCGTCTGCTGCAGAATTGTAGTATGAGGGAAAGGGTTAAAGGTATATCATGGCGTATCCTGGGCAAGTTACTTAGTACTACTGACACCAACGAGTCAGTCGTAATTATATCGCCACAGTCCTGAGCCCAAAGGAGTGAAAAACATTATTACACTTTTTTCAAGTATTTGGCATTACCAGGCCGGGGATCGAACTAGCGATCTTTCGCGCTCTACCACTGCAATATCGAGGCGGTCACACGTATGTCCTACTGTATCACTAAATCCCTATAGATATGACTTTTAACTCGATTCCACATACAGCAATTTTGCAGCAAATGACTTTGAAAACATCTTGGTAAATATATAGAAAGATCTCTGTAAATGAAGTTAATAATTATTGAAAAAGGTTTAAATCATTGTGGCAAAAGAAAAAATTCTCATCATGAGCAATTTCTCCTTTTCCCAAAATGGTATCAAAAGGCGTCTGCTGCAGAGGTGTCTGAACGTGTCTACAAGAAGGAAAGGTTTTAAAGGCAACGATCGACGTCGGACGTTGAGTGATCAGTTCGTTCTCAGTCGAGCTAACAAAACTTCATGACAATGACCACTTTACTTTTTCACACATACAACATATCTATAACAGACGACTTTGAAAAGGGTCCTACTAAATACTGCAAGGACTACAAGGACTACAAGAACTACAAGAACTACAAGGACTGCAAAGACTACAAGGAAGGCTGTAGTATGACAAGGACAGATTACCCTGTAGAATGTAGGTACAGATCACCCTGTATGGTGTAGGTGGAGATCACCCTGTATGGTGTAGATGCAGAAAATAAAATACAAGGACTACAAGGACATGCAAGGACGGCTGTAGTATGACAAGGACAGATTACCCTGTAGAGTGTAGGTACAGATCACCCTGTATGGTGTAGTTGGAGATCACCCTGTATGGTGTGGGTGCAGATCACCCTGTAGAGTGTAGGTACAGACCACCCTGTAGAGTGTAGATGCAGAAAATAAAATACAAGGACAACAATGACATGCAAGGACGGCTGTAGTATGACAAGGACAGATTACCCTGTAGAGTGTAGGTACAGATCACCCTGTATGGTGTAGGACAGATTACCCTGTAGAGTGCATACTACAGCCGTCCTTGCATGTTCTTGTAGAGGACTACACGGACTACAAGGACTACAAGGACTACACAAGGACTACAATGACTACACGGACTACAAGGACTACAAGGACGGCTGTAGTATGACAAGGACAGATTACCCTGTAGAGTGTAGGTACAGATCACCCTGTAGAGTGTAGGTACAGATCACCCTGTATGGTGTAGGTGGAGATCACCCTGTATGGTGTAGGTGGAGATCACCCTGTATAGTGTGGGTACAGATCACCCTGTATAGTGTAGGTACAGATCACCCTGTATGGTGTAGGTGGAGATCACCCTGTATGGTGTGGGTGCAGATCACCCTGTAGAGTGTATGTACAGACCACCCTGTAGAGTGTAGATGCAGAAAATAAAATACAAGGACTACAAGGACATGCACGGACGGCTGTACAGGGTAATCTGTCCTACACCATACAGGGTGATCTGTACCTACACTCTACAAGGTAATCTGTCCTTGTCATACTACAGCCGTCCTTGCATGTCCTTGTAGTCCTTGTAGTCCTTGTAGTCCTTGTGTAGTCCTTGTGTAGACCTTGTAGTCCTTGTAGTCATTGCAGTATTTAGTAGGACCGTTTGAAAACGTCTTTGGAAAATATCAATAAACGAAAGTATAATTATTGAAAATAGTTGGCAAAAGGATTAGCAGATTCTCTCTTTGACACAATATTTTCAAATGTAGTCTGCTGCAGATGTGCCGAATTGCGTTTAGAGGTGGGTACAGTATTAAACAACTTCCAAACAGAGAAGAGTTCGGTGCGCTTTTCGTATTAACTCTTTCAGCGGCAAAGGCAATAATGAGCTTTTTGCAAACAAGACAGATTCAGGTGAGTCAGCTCGCAACGAGCTGTCTCACCTGAAACCTGCATTGTTTGGCTGTGAGTTCCAAAAATCCTATAACATGAAAATCGAATTGTCCGAGTTTGAACATGGAAGAGTCTACTTTAAACAATTCGGCGCTGAAAGGGTTAACTCTATAGATATATAATACTTTTCCCTTCCTTCATATATTCAAAACTCAACGTCTATTCAGCATTTCAAATCCCAATATTTACGTTGGATAAACCAATCTTAATTCAATAATAATTGTAGTACAATTGTATTTCATAAAACTATGCACAATATTTAGATATGTGGCTGTTCTACGATACAGTAATAGACATATCAATTTTAAGTCCATAATTATAATCGCATGTATATTGTAACATAGAGTAGTTCATATGTAACACACGTTTGTTCATGTTTCGTTCCATTTTGTTTATGTGTGAGGCCCTCATGGAAGATTGACTTGCATACATGTACTATGTTAAATGAGTGTCCTCTATAAATAAATAAAGCCTTTATTTATCAGACAACAATTCAAGGGAACAATGGTTAGCACCATAAACTAGGGTCTGTAACAAGATAATTGGACGAAATAACTATCATATATACAGAGAAAATATCATAAAGATCGAGGCACCATAACACAGAGTCTGTAACAAGATAATTGGACGAAATAACTATCATATATACAGAGAAAATATCATAAACATCGCGGCACCATAACACAGGGTCTAATAAACGTCTAAGTAACGTAGAATCCGACCAGTCTTGACCCTGTCTAACACATCCCATTGCACAACGCGGGGCACTCATCTGAACAGATAGGAGCCGTCCCACGAGAAAACCAACAGTGTGGAATAGATGCGTAAATTATCGACCCGGATCAGACAAAGCATGCCACGCAGGCTAAACAGGACATACACTTTCCGCCTCCTGTGGATTTTCGGTTTCAGGAATCATTACTCAATACATCTATCCCCCATGGGGCGGAATGTGTCGGTCCGGATTTGTCTGTGCGGACTGTGCAGGCTGATCTAGGTCGATGCATTACGCAGAATCCATAATGTTGCTTTTCTCGTGGAACGGTTCATATTTCGAATTTAAACCCTTTACCAATATGAAAACAAATCTTCATAATAAGCAATCTCCCCGCTTTTGCCACAATGCTTTCAACCGTCTATTCAATACTTTCAATTGGGAAAGGGGTGTAGACCCCGATCAAATGCCGTATTTGGATAAACTACCGACTGCTGGTGAGTGTTGCCACAGTGTTAATGTCATTTTAACTCCCCTTTTTATTAGAGACTAGCCTATAACTATGGTGAATTGTATGTCCTGTCAGTCGAAATGTAATTACAGAAATGATCTCTTAAATCATGTCTCCCCTTTTAGCCGCAATGGACCCTTCAAAATTCATAGCTGTCAATCAATATCTTGATAATCGTCAACAATTCCTTATACTGTATAACACCGTTATAAATAAACGTTTGCTGTTTTACTGGTGATTGTTACCACAGTTTGAATGTCATTTTAACCCCCCTTTTTTATGAGAGACTAGCCTATATAACTACGGTGAATTGAATGTCCTGTCAGACGAAATGTAATTACAAAAATGATCTCTAAACAATTTCCAACATACAACATATCTGCAGACGACGACTTTTAAAACATCTACGCGGAAGTGTATAAATGAAAGTATGATTACTGGGAAGAAAATGAAAACATTGTGGCAAGAGGAGAAAGTGCCCGTTTAACCGTAATGGACCGGTCTAAAATGATAGATGTGAATCATTATCTAGACAATCGTTAACAATTCCTAAAGTTTAAACGACGAATGTTACTTTAAAGATTGCGTCATGTATCCCTTCACCCACATGCAGACGCATTTGTAGGCATCTGTAGCAGCCGAATTTTGAAAACACTGTGACAAAAGGAGAAATTGCTCACGATGAGCAATTTCTCCTTTTGCCTCAATGTTTTCAAATTTTTATACAATAATTATACTCTGATATATGGAGATGTTCAACATGTTTGTTTAGATGTTTCGAAAGTCGTCTGCAGATTCGTCGTATTTGGGATAACCCGCACTCGGGTTCGAGGGCTGTTCGTCAAGAGGTCGTGCGTTCGAACTCCGGCTCGACCACTTATTCTTTCCGGAGATTTGACAAAAGCCATATTGACGAGCGTCATCTAACACAAGTTAGCTGACAGTCTATGTAGGAAGGTAGTCCAGGTTTCTGTACTAGGAATGCGATTTTTTATTTTGACTGTTCGCATCCTACAATGCAATATGTAACGGCGATATATTGAGACTATGTAGGAAGGTAGCCACTTGAAGTGGAAGAATACTGTGAGGAGAACAACCCATCCATATAATAAGTGCTTAGGTTCAGTGGCCACCGTGAAACATGAATGTATAACTAAAACAACTATTGTAAACGACGGGATACATGAATGTATAACTAAAACAACTGTTGTAAACGGCGTGACACATGAATGTATAACTAAAACAACTGATGTAAACGGCGTGATACATGAATGTATAACTAAAACAACTGTTGTAAACGGTGTGATACATGAATGTACAACTAAAATAACTGTTGTAAACGGCGTGATACATGAATGTATAACTAAAACAACTGTTGTAAACGACGTGATACATGAATGTATAACTAAAACAACTGTTGTAAACCGTGTGATACATGCATGTATAACTAAAACAACTGTTGTAAACGGTGTGATACATGAATGTATAACTAAAACAACTGTTGAAAACGACGTGATACATGAATGTATAACTAAAACAACTGATGTAAACGGCGTGACACATGAATGTATAACTAAAACAACTGATGTAAACGACGTGATACATGAATGTATAACTAAAACAACTGTTGTAAACGACGTGATACATGAATGTATAACTAAAACAACTGTTGTAAACCGTGTGATACATGCATGTATAACTAAAACAACTGTTGTAAACGGTGTGATACATGAATGTATAACTAAAACAACTGTTGAAAACGACGTGATACATGAATGTATAACTAAAACAACTGATGTAAACGGCGTGACACATGAATGTATAACTAAAACAACTGATGTAAACGGCTTGATACATGAATGTATAACTAAAACAACTGATGTAAACGACGTGATACATGAATGTATAACTAAAACAACTGATGTAAACGGCGTGATACATGAATGTATAACTAAAACAACTGATGTAAACGGCGTGATACATGAATGTATAACTAAACCAACTGTTGTAAACGACATGATACATGAATGTATAACTAAAACAACTGTTGTAAACGGTGTGATACATGCATGTATAACTAAAACAACTATTGTAAACGGCGTGATACATGAATGTATAACTAAAACAACTATTGTAAACGATGTGATACATGAATGTATAACTAAAACAACTGTTGTAAACGGCGTGATACATGAATGTATAACTAAAACAACTATTGTAAACGACGTGATACATGAATGTATAACTAAAACAACTGTTGTAAACGGCGTGATACATGAATGTATAACTAAACCAACTGTTGTAAACGACGTGATACATGAATGTATAACTAAAACAACTGTTGTAAACGGTGTTAAACTCTCTCTAATCATTCAAGGGCCTCTCAAATAACCAATATATATTCGATAGTATAATTTCAAATCTGTCATTCATTCTTTCCGGTAATTTGACGAACGTCTTTCGCAAGGTAGCCAGCTTCAAGTGAAGAATACTTTTGCAAAACACCAATGTCATAATTGGTTTGGTGACCACCGTAATTCATACATATAACTAAAACAATGCTATGAATTATGCATATTTATCTATAACAATTTACACTTTGTAATGAACAGACCATCTTTATGTAAGTAATGAACATGGTATAATTATCTTTAATAAATTACACTTTGCTATGAATAGTGTATATGTATCTAAAACAAATATACACATCGACCAATAACACATAACCATAGACAGCGAACAATGACACATAACCATAGACATCGTCCAATAACACATAACCATAGACATCGACCAATAACACATAACCATAGACATCGACCAATAACACATAACCATAGACATCGACCAATAACACATAACCATAGACATCTACCAATAACACATAACCCTAGACATCGACCAATAACACATAACCATAAACATCGACCAATAACACATAACCATAGACATCGACCAATAACACATAACCATAGACATCGACCAATAACACATAACCATAGACAGCGAACATTCGTGTAATCCTATCCTGGTCTTTATTCTTAACTTTCCGTTTATTTATTATTATCCGAACTTGTTCCATTTAACATACTGCTGAAATTATGTCACGTTGGTATCTAAAATGTATATACACTCAGTATGATTTAACAAGAAACATGTATGTTTACGTTACGAAATAAAGAATTTGAATCATGAATCTTGAATCCATTACTGTGCGAGAACATGTCAACAACACTAGGCTGGAATTTAGCAGGAAAATGGTTAAACACCGCTGCCGAATAAATATCTCGTGCAATATCTTACTGGGTTGCTGTCTGTTATTGACCTCTCGACCGACCAGACAGACTGATACTCTGATACTTTGCTGATCATAGATAGCATCATCATATCATATATTTTATTTGAAAAAGAAAGTAAACAAAATATAAAAAATCTCATGAACACACCCATATTCTGAGAACAAAAGAATGTGTCACCCTTTCCAACATACAACATACAACATTTCTGCAGCAGACGACTTAAAAAACAGAAAGACAAAAATATGGTAAATGTCTATATATGAAAGTAAAATGATTGAATATGGATGAAAAACACTGTAGCAAAAGGAGAAAGTGCTCATAATGAGCACTTTATCCTTTAGCCACACAATGTGTTCAGAAGTCTTCTGCTGCAGAAGCATCAGAAAGCGTCTGTATGTGGGAAAGGATAATCTGACCTCACTCTGATACAATGTCGGCGTAATCTCATGCTTCGTTTAAATTCAGTTGTAAACTGTATTACACCATTAAACTTGCCAACATCACGTTTTATTGTTCTCACATCAAATATAAAAGAAAAACACTTTAAATGTCTAATTCTCAGATATAGCAACAATTTTAAAACACATTGGACAAAGACCATGGGAAAGAGTTATCAGACGGTGTTTTACAGCGCTTTAAACTCGTTTCAGTTATATCATGGTGTTTCCTGGATAGGTTACCAGTACTGCTGGTCCATGTATCCAGCCAGCAGCCAGCCAGTCAGTCGTAATGCTAACCCAAGCATCTTGAGCGGTAAAGGATTATTGAGGGAAAATACCAGCATTGGCCCTCTACCTACAAGTATACGTATTTTAACGTATCTGAAGCAGACGACTGATAATAAGCAATTTCTCGTTTTGTCACAATGTTTTTAACGCTATTCAATAACTTAACTTTCGCTTGAGGAGATTGTTCACATTTTTGTTTTGTTAATAACTTTACTTACGTTTGTAGAACTTTTTCATATAGATGTTTCCATATTTTCTGCTGCATATATGTCGTATGTAGGCAAGGGTTAATACCTGACAGAATGTGATTTGTACGAGGACGTAGATTTATCATGCGTCTAATAATGGTTAGTCTTGCGAGATAATTACCTTAAATGCCAGGGCAATCAGTTTAAAGTTAAATCATAGAACTAGTCATGACAATGAACAACATCTTAGCCGTCTCTCACATGCATTTTGACGCATATACAGCATATATAACGACTATTAACAACTTGTGACAAAAAGAGTATTCGCTCATAATGAGCAATGTACTCAGTTTTTGTACTATCAGTTGTAAGATTTACCCCAACTTTTTATACATATTTTCAATTGTTCAATGTTTTGAATATTTCGAGGGCTTGGCGTGAAACGGTTGTAACTAAAATTGGTATTTTGTAACCAAGGTTAATCACCTCGCCATAAAATCTTTAAAAGCGGTAAATCATTTTTCTTGGTAAACAATGGAAATTTAGGTGCCATTGCTCGTTCTAAATTTCCGTTTTTTTAGTGACGGATTATTTTGGGGTACGATACTGTAGATATAGATACTCAGGAACCAAAACTTTCAATTTTAGCAAATATTCCACAGATGCATGTTCATTCATTGACATTGTAAACAATCTACGAAATGGTGTCTAGTAATTGATGTAAAAAGAGATCTTTGAAGTCATTCATTGCCGATATTGTAATTAGCCTAACAATAGGGACTGATTCCTGTCTAGATGTCGATGAGTGTCTTCGGAATTCGCCAACTATAGCAATTGGCTCTGACGAGCCCCTTGGTAAAAATGGTTGGTTTCGTTCAACTGTTTTCCTATTACAGACGATATGTGTCGCCTTTCCGATAATCGAAGGATTTCCTAAGCGTTCTGAACGTAGTAATTGCTCAATACAACCAATTTCTCCTTTTATCGCATTTTCTTTTCTGATTTTTTCAATTCTGTGTCAAAACTCATTTCTCAGAAAGTTTGACCTTTTCCCCCTCATATCTGGATTTTAAAATTCAAGTTAGAGTAAACGGTGTTCGTCTATTGTGGATTTAGTTTAAACTTATTTATTTTAAATCGATTGCGAAACAAGCTTTAAGCTTATATTAATCACGCTCGATGTCTGCTTCCTGGATACTTAACCAGTACTCGCGCCGATTGTATGGAAAAATCCCAAAGTCAGGACCCGCTCATCACGGGACTCGAACCAGGGACCTTTGATACGAAAGGCCGACGCTCTACCTCTGCACCACTGTCATGTGGAGTTGTGCAGTCTTGTGCGCATTGTGGTTCGATCACCGGCCAGGTCACATCAACGACTTTAAAAGTAGTAGTAAAACGGCACAAAACACCCACCCTTCAAAGACACATGGATCCGAATCGTTCCCTCCCTGATCGTTGGAAGCGTTAAATATTTCATTTGCCTTTTTTGAAATATGATTTTAAAACGTTGTGCAATATATTCCTTTCCGACAATATTTTTTAAATCTGAAGAATCTGATAATGTATGTTTTTCTCTAACATGGAATGTCTCCGTGAAGTTGTATGCATACGGGCTTCGGCTCCTTTTCTCTGTCATCAAATAATACATACAACTTTTCACTCGTCATAAACGTTTAGCTCTGACGTGTTATCTCTTGTATACATCAGGGGGGTGGGGGTGGGGGGGGGGGGGGGGGGGGGGGGGAGACAATCATGACCAGCAACATTGACTGCTAGGCCCTAAGGGAACCCCTAGGATTCACACCGTAACGAGACGTATATATAAATGACGTAATTTCTCTCCATATTAACAATTACCCACTTAAAGACGCTTTCAGACCCCGCTGCAGCAGACGACTTTTGAAAATATTGTGACAAAAGGAGAAATTGCTCAAAACGACAATCATGACCAGCAACATTGACTGCTAGGCCCTAAGGGAACCCCTAGGATTCACACCGTAACGAGACGTATATATAAATGACGTAATTTCTCTCCATATTAACAATTACCCACTTAAAGACGCTTTCAGACCCCGCTGCAGCAGACGACTTTTGAAAACATTGTGACAAAAGGAGAAATTGCTCAAAACGACAATCATGACCAGCAACATTGACTGCTAGGCCCTAAGGGAACCCCTAGGATTCACACCGTAACGAGACGTATATATAAATGACGTAATTTCTCTCCATATTAACAATTACCCACTTAAAGACGCTTTCAGACCCCGCTGCAGCAGACGACTTTTGAAAACATTGTGACAAAAGGAGAAATTGCTCAAAACGAGCAATTTCTCCTTTTGCCACAATGTTTTCAACATTATTCAGTAATTTAACCTCCATTTATAGATATTTCCAGTGCTTTTTGAAAACATTATTTATCTGCTGCAGATTTGCTGTACGTGGGAAAGGATGAATGACGTGAATGCTTTCGATATTAAACTTTATCATACGATCTGTATACCTCTAGTTACACATGACGTACATGTATATCCTACACAATACTCTCTGGCTTTCTCAATACTTAGATAATTGTATTTAAATTTAGTTACACATGACGTACATGTACGTCCTACACAATACTCTCTGGCTTTCTCAATACTTAGATAATTGTATTTAAATTTAGTTACACATGACGTACATGTACGTCCTACACAATACTCGCTGGCTTTCTCAATACTGAGATAATTGTATTTAAATTTAGTTACACATGACGTACATGTACATCCTACACAATACTCCCTGGCTTTCTCAATACTTAGATAATTGTATTTAAATTTAGTTACACATGACGTACATGTACATCCTACACAATACTCCCTGGCTTTCTCCATACTTAGATAATTGTATTTAAATTTAGTTACACATGACGTACATGTACATCCTACACAATACTCGCTGGCTTTCTCAATACGTAGATAATTGTATTTAAATTTAGTTACACATGACGTACATGTACATCCTACACAATACTCGCTGGCTTTCTCAATACTGAGATAATTGTATTTAAATTTAGTTACACATGACGTACATGTACATCCTACACAATACTCCCTGGCTTTCTCAATACTTAGATAATTGTATTTAAATTTAGTTACACATGACGTACATGTACATCCTACACAAAACTCCCTGGCTTTCTCAATACTGAGATAATTGTATTTAAATTTAGTTACACATGACGTACATGTACATCCTACACAATACTCCCTGGCTTTCTCAATACTTAGATAATTGTATTTAAATTTAGTTACACATGACGTACATGTACATCCTACACAATACTCCCTGGCTTTCTCAATACTGAGATAATTGTATTTAAATTTAGTTACACATGACGTACATGTACATCCTACACAATATTCTATTGCTTTCTCAATACTTAGATAATTGTATTTACATTTAGTTACACATGACGTACATGTACATCCTACACAATACTCCCTGGCTTTCTCAATACTTAGATAATTGTATTTAAATTTAGTTACACATGACGTACATGTACATCCTACACAATACTCGCTGGATTTCTCAATACTTAGATAATTGTATTTAAATTTAGTTACACATGAAGTACATGTACATCCTACACAATACTCGCTGGCTTTCTCAATACTGAGATAATTGTATTTAAATTTAGTAACACATGAAGTACATGTACATCCTACACAATACTCCCTGGCTTTCTCAATACTGAGATAATTGTATTTAAATTTAGTAACACATGACGTACATGTACATCCTACACAATACTCGCTGGCTTTCTCAATACTTAGATCATTGTATTTAAATTTAGTTACACATGAAGTACATGTACATCCTACACAATACTCCCTGGCTTTCTCAATACTGAGATAATTGTATTTAAATTTAGTTACACATGACGTACATGAACATCCTACACAATACTCCCTGGCTTTCTCAATACTGAGATAATTGTATTTAAATTTAGTTACACATGAAGTACATGTACATCCTACACAATACTCTCTGGCTTTCTCAATACTGAGATAATTGTATTTAAATTTAGTTACACATGAAGTACATGTACATCCTACACAATACTCTATTGCTTTCTCAATACTTAGATAATTGTATTTAAATTTAGTTACACATGACGTACATGTACATCCTACACAATACTCCCTGGCTTTCTCCATACTTAGATAATTGTATTTAAATTTAGTTACACATGACGTACATGTACATCCTACACAATACTCGCTGGCTTTCTCAATACGTAGATAATTGTATTTAAATTTAGTTACACATGACGTACATGTACATCCTACACAATACTCGCTGGCTTTCTCAATACTGAGATAATTGTATTTAAATTTAGTTACACATGACGTACATGTACATCCTACACAATACTCCCTGGCTTTCTCAATACTTAGATAATTGTATTTAAATTTAGTTACACATGACGTACATGTACATCCTACACAAAACTCCCTGGCTTTCTCAATACTGAGATAATTGTATTTAAATTTAGTTACACATGACGTACATGTACATCCTACACAATACTCCCTGGCTTTCTCAATACTTAGATAATTGTATTTAAATTTAGTTACACATGACGTACATGTACGTCCTACACAATACTCTCTGGCTTTCTCAATACTTAGATAATTGTATTTAAATTTAGTTACACATGACGTACATGTACGTCCTACACAATACTCGCTGGCTTTCTCAATACTGAGATAATTGTATTTAAATTTAGTTACACATGACGTACATGTACATCCTACACAATACTCCCTGGCTTTCTCAATACTTAGATAATTGTATTTAAATTTAGTTACACATGACGTACATGTACATCCTACACAATACTCCCTGGCTTTCTCCATACTTAGATAATTGTATTTAAATTTAGTTACACATGACGTACATGTACATCCTACACAATACTCGCTGGCTTTCTCAATACGTAGATAATTGTATTTAAATTTAGTTACACATGACGTACATGTACATCCTACACAATACTCGCTGGCTTTCTCAATACTGAGATAATTGTATTTAAATTTAGTTACACATGACGTACATGTACATCCTACACAATACTCCCTGGCTTTCTCAATACTTAGATAATTGTATTTAAATTTAGTTACACATGACGTACATGTACATCCTACACAAAACTCCCTGGCTTTCTCAATACTGAGATAATTGTATTTAAATTTAGTTACACATGACGTACATGTACATCCTACACAATACTCCCTGGCTTTCTCAATACTTAGATAATTGTATTTAAATTTAGTTACACATGACGTACATGTACATCCTACACAATACTCCCTGGCTTTCTCAATACTGAGATAATTGTATTTAAATTTAGTTACACATGACGTACATGTACATCCTACACAATATTCTATTGCTTTCTCAATACTTAGATAATTGTATTTACATTTAGTTACACATGACGTACATGTACATCCTACACAATACTCCCTGGCTTTCTCAATACTTAGATAATTGTATTTAAATTTAGTTACACATGACGTACATGTACATCCTACACAATACTCGCTGGATTTCTCAATACTTAGATAATTGTATTTAAATTTAGTTACACATGAAGTACATGTACATCCTACACAATACTCGCTGGCTTTCTCAATACTGAGATAATTGTATTTAAATTTAGTAACACATGAAGTACATGTACATCCTACACAATACTCCCTGGCTTTCTCAATACTGAGATAATTGTATTTAAATTTAGTAACACATGACGTACATGTACATCCTACACAATACTCGCTGGCTTTCTCAATACTTAGATCATTGTATTTAAATTTAGTTACACATGAAGTACATGTACATCCTACACAATACTCCCTGGCTTTCTCAATACTGAGATAATTGTATTTAAATTTAGTTACACATGACGTACATGAACATCCTACACAATACTCCCTGGCTTTCTCAATACTGAGATAATTGTATTTAAATTTAGTTACACATGAAGTACATGTACATCCTACACAATACTCGCTGGCTTTCTCAATACTGAGATAATTGTATTTAAATTTAGTTACACATGAAGTACATGTACATCCTACACAATACTCTATTGCTTTCTCAATACTTAGATAATTGTATTTAAATTTAGTTACACATGACGTACATGTACATCCTACACAATACTCCCTGGCTTTCTCCATACTTAGATAATTGTATTTAAATTTAGTTACACATGACGTACATGTACATCCTACACAATACTCGCTGGCTTTCTCAATACGTAGATAATTGTATTTAAATTTAGTTACACATGACGTACATGTACATCCTACACAATACTCGCTGGCTTTCTCAATACTGAGATAATTGTATTTAAATTTAGTTACACATGACGTACATGTACATCCTACACAATACTCCCTGGCTTTCTCAATACTTAGATAATTGTATTTAAATTTAGTTACACATGACGTACATGTACATCCTACACAAAACTCCCTGGCTTTCTCAATACTGAGATAATTGTATTTAAATTTAGTTACACATGACGTACATGTACATCCTACACAATACTCCCTGGCTTTCTCAATACTTAGATAATTGTATTTAAATTTAGTTACACATGACGTACATGTACATCCTACACAATACTCCCTGGCTTTCTCAATACTGAGATAATTGTATTTAAATTTAGTTACACATGACGTACATGTACATCCTACACAATATTCTATTGCTTTCTCAATACTTAGATAATTGTATTTACATTTAGTTACACATGACGTACATGTACATCCTACACAATACTCCCTGGCTTTCTCAATACTTAGATAATTGTATTTAAATTTAGTTACACATGACGTACATGTACATCCTACACAATACTCGCTGGCTTTCTCAATACTGAGATAATTGTATTTAAATTTAGTTACACATGACGTACATGTACATCCTACACAATACTCCCTGGCTTTCTCAATACTGAGATAATTGTATTTAAATTTAGTAACACATGACGTACATGTACATCCTACACAATACTCGCTGGCTTTCTCAATACTTAGATAATTGTATTTAAATTTAGTTACACATGAAGTACATGTACATCCTACACAATACACACTGGCTTTCTCAATACTGAGATAATTGTATTTAAATTTAGTTACACATGACGTACATGTACATCCTACACAATACTCCCTGGCTTTCTCAATACTGAGATAATTGTATTTAAATTTAGTTACACATGAAGTACATGTACATCCTACACAATACTCGCTGGCTTTCTCAATACTGAGATAATTGTATTTAAATTTAGTTACACATGAAGTACATGTACATCCTACACAATACTCCCTGGCTTTCTCAATACTGAGATAATTGTATTTAAATTTAGTTAAACGTGAAGTACATGTACATCCTACACAATACTCTATTGCTTTCTCAATACTGAGATAATTGTATTTAAATTTAGTTACACATGACGTACATGTACATCCTACACAATACTCCCTGGCTTTCTCAATACTTAGATAATTGTATTTAAATTTAGTTACACATGACGTACATGTACATCCTACACAAAACTCCCTGGCTTTCTCAATACTGAGATAATTGTATTTAAATTTAGTTACACATGACGTACATGTACATCCTACACAATACTCCCTGGCTTTCTCAATACTTAGATAATTGTATTTAAATTTAGTTACACATGACGTACATGTACATCCTACACAATACTCCCTGGCTTTCTCAATACTGAGATAATTGTATTTAAATTTAGTTACACATGACGTACATGTACATCCTACACAATATTCTATTGCTTTCTCAATACTTAGATAATTGTATTTACATTTAGTTACACATGACGTACATGTACATCCTACACAATACTCCCTGGCTTTCTCAATACTTAGATAATTGTATTTAAATTTAGTTACACATGACGTACATGTACATCCTACACAATACTCGCTGGCTTTCTCAATACTGAGATAATTGTATTTAAATTTAGTTACACATGACGTACATGTACATCCTACACAATATTCTATTGCTTTCTCAATACTTAGATAATTGTATTTAAATTTAGTTACACATGACGTACATGTACATCCTACACAATACTCCCTGGCTTTCTCAATACTTAGATAATTGTATTTAAATTTAGTTACACATGACGTACATGTACATCCTACACAAAACTCCCTGGCTTTCTCAATACTGAGATAATTGTATTTAAATTTAGTTACACATGACGTACATGTACATCCTACACAATACTCCCTGGCTTTCTCAATACTTAGATAATTGTATTTAAATTTAGTTACACATGACGTACATGTACATCCTACACAATACTCCCTGGCTTTCTCAATACTGAGATAATTGTATTTAAATTTAGTTACACATGACGTACATGTACATCCTACACAATATTCTATTGCTTTCTCAATACTTAGATAATTGTATTTACATTTAGTTACACATGACGTACATGTACATCCTACACAATACTCCCTGGCTTTCTCAATACTTAGATAATTGTATTTAAATTTAGTTACACATGACGTACATGTACATCCTACACAATACTCGCTGGCTTTCTCAATACTTAGATAATTGTATTTAAATTTAGTTACACATGAAGTACATGTACATCCTACACAATACTCGCTGGCTTTCTCAATACTGAGATAATTGTATTTAAATTTAGTAACACATGAAGTACATGTACATCCTACACAATACTCGCTGGCTTTCTCAATACTGAGATAATTGTATTTAAATTTAGTAACACATGACGTACATGTACATCCTACACAATACTCGCTGGCTTTCTCAATACTTAGATCATTGTATTTAAATTTAGTTACACATGAAGTACATGTACATCCTACACAATACTCCCTGGCTTTCTCAATACTGAGATAATTGTATTTAAATTTAGTTACACATGACGTACATGTACATCCTACACAATACTCCCTGGCTTTCTCAATACTGAGATAATTGTATTTAAATTTAGTTACACATGAAGTACATGTACATCCTACACAATACTCGCTGGCTTTCTCAATACTGAGATAATTGTATTTAAATTTAGTTACACATGAAGTACATGTACATCCTACACAATACTCTATTGCTTTCTCAATACTTAGATAATTGTATTTAAATTTAGTTACACATGACGTACATGTACATCCTACACAATACTCCCTGGCTTTCTCCATACTTAGATAATTGTATTTAAATTTAGTTACACATGACGTACATGTACATCCTACACAATACTCGCTGGCTTTCTCAATACGTAGATAATTGTATTTAAATTTAGTTACACATGACGTACATGTACATCCTACACAATACTCGCTGGCTTTCTCAATACTGAGATAATTGTATTTAAATTTAGTTACACATGACGTACATGTACATCCTACACAATACTCCCTGGCTTTCTCAATACTTAGATAATTGTATTTAAATTTAGTTACACACGACGTACATGTACATCCTACACAATACTCCCTGGCTTTCTCAATACTTAGATAATTGTATTTAAATTTAGTTACACATGACGTACATGTACATCCTACACAATACTCTCTGGCTTTCTCAATACTGAGATAATTGTATTTAAATTTAGTTACACATGACGTACATGTACATCCTACACAATACTCCCTGGCTTTCTCAATACTTAGATAATTGTATTTAAATTTAGTTACACATGACGTACATGTACATCCTACACAATACTCCCTGGCTTTCTCAATACTTAGATAATTGTATTTAAATTTAGTTACACATGACGTACATGCACATCCTACACAATACACACTGGCTTTCTCAATACTTAGATAATTGTATTTAAATTTAGTTACACATGAAGTACATGTACATCCTACACAATACTCCCTGGCTTTCTCAATACTGAGATAATTGTATTTAAATTTAGTTACACATGACGTACATGTACATCCTACACAATACTCCCTGGCTTTCTCAATACTGAGATAATTGTATTTAAATTTAGTTACACATGACGTACATGTACATCCTACACAATACTCCCTGGCTTTCTCAATACTGAGATAATTGTATTTAAATTTAGTAACACATGACGTACATGTACATCCTACACAATACTCGCTGGCTTTCTCAATACTTAGATAATTGTATTTAAATTTAGTTACACATGAAGTACATGTACATCCTACACAATACACACTGGCTTTCTCAATACTGAGATAATTGTATTTAAATTTAGTTACACATGACGTACATGTACATCCTACACAATACTCCCTGGCTTTCTCAATACTGAGATAATTGTATTTAAATTTAGTTACACATGAAGTACATGTACATCCTACACAATACTCGCTGGCTTTCTCAATACTGAGATAATTGTATTTAAATTTAGTTACACATGAAGTACATGTACATCCTACACAATACTCCCTGGCTTTCTCAATACTGAGATAATTGTATTTAAATTTAGTTACACGTGAAGTACATGTACATCCTACACAATACTCTATTGCTTTCTCAATACTGAGATAATTGTATTTAAATTTAGTTACACATGACGTACATGTACATCCTACACAATACTCCCTGGCTTTCTCAATACTTAGATAATTGTATTTAAATTTAGTTACACATGACGTACATGTACATCCTACACAAAACTCCCTGGCTTTCTCAATACTGAGATAATTGTATTTAAATTTAGTTACACATGACGTACATGTACATCCTACACAATACTCCCTGGCTTTCTCAATACTTAGATAATTGTATTTAAATTTAGTTACACATGACGTACATGTACATCCTACACAATACTCCCTGGCTTTCTCAATACTGAGATAATTGTATTTAAATTTAGTTACACATGACGTACATGTACATCCTACACAATATTCTATTGCTTTCTCAATACTTAGATAATTGTATTTACATTTAGTTACACATGACGTACATGTACATCCTACACAATACTCCCTGGCTTTCTCAATACTTAGATAATTGTATTTAAATTTAGTTACACATGACGTACATGTACATCCTACACAATACTCGCTGGCTTTCTCAATACTTAGATAATTGTATTTAAATTTAGTTACACATGAAGTACATGTACATCCTACACAATACTCGCTGGCTTTCTCAATACTGAGATAATTGTATTTAAATTTAGTAACACATGAAGTACATGTACATCCTACACAATACTCCCTGGCTTTCTCAATACTGAGATAATTGTATTTAAATTTAGTAACACATGACGTACATGTACATCCTACACA